>JABASH010003085.1:0-17672 GCA_019776445.1 Tomocerus maximus | reverse complement strand
CGGTCGCCTGGGTGTTAAAGTGTACCACATTGGCTTAATATCATATAAAATGTCTTTCCAACTGCAGAACTGTAGCAGAACAATTTAAATGATCATAGAATAAAACCTTTAGTGCCTATATCTGTAAAAGCTTATTTACGCCCAACAGGCACGAATATATCTACATAAGTACCTAACTTATAGAATTGACTACTTTCTTAAATACCTTCAAAAAATATGGTAAACGCATAAAAATCATGTCATAGCTATTAGATGTGTCTCAGATAGGTATAATAAACTAGTTATGTTTCTAAGCGTGTAGAATGACTGCATTGTTTTCAGTTTTACCATTAGAGCTTCTAATAGCTATAGAAATAAATATTAGAACTAAATAATGCCTACTTAGGTAGTATTAAGGTAGTTATAGTATTAAATCTGGCTATGAGTTGGTTTGTTGTAGGAAAAATGCGTTTGACTTTTGGTATCGAGTGGAAATCGTTTGTAGTGAAAGTTATGAAGAAGGCAATGACTTGAAGTTTGAGTTTGCTGGATCAGCTCGACTAAAAGCAGATGTTCCAGCAGCACAGCGGGGCTGCTTGCTTAGATCTTGGTCTGTTCCGTTAAGGCGATAGAAGATATAGTGGGAAATCTATCCATTGCAGTCAAGTCAACTTAGTCAGCCATTCGGTTAGTTCCACTCTCATATCTCCTCCCGTCTGATGTACAAGACTCAGCTAGGTCGACTCGTCGAATCGTGAAAGTGTGTTAGAGAAAAGTCTGGGATACCTATCTATCTCGCAGTGTGTGTACTTTCTACGGGTGAAAGTACATAGGAAGTATGTATTAGTAAGTATAGCCTACCTACTGCCTCCACCCGATAATAATATGAGAAATGTAGCCAAGGGAGTTGGATTGGATAACCGAAGGACGGCAGGGCAAGTTGGGAAGTGGAGGGATTGCCAAGCCAGAGTCAAAGTCAGATTCACTCGGGCCAGGGCCAACGAAATCCAAATCACATTCATCCACAACAACAGGGCTGTGAAGCCAAGAACTCTCCACTCTTACAAAGGTGGCCATGCTGAGTTGCCCAGCTGCTACACTTCAATGACAATTTGTGCAACAGTAAATCAAGCACCAAATGAGGCACAAACACCCCTAACTTTCCCCGCTGAGACTTTCAAAATATTAAAATCAGACGAGCAGACTGAGACATATTGCATTTTCACGCGATTCGTCGATGCAAATATTGTAAATCTATCCTCCACTTTACACACTCCGACGGAGTTACAAATGCTTACTTGGCTTTTACTTTACTTTCCCCAGTTTTCTCCTCTCCATACACACTTTCCAATTCTGACTCAGTTTGCATTACTTGTTTGTTTGCTTCCCATTGCCTCCATCCCTCCGTGGATTTACTTAGTTTCTATTACAATCGCCGATCTGTTACTTCCACCGACGACTGTGCCATTCTCGATCGTTTTTTAATGCAACCCCACCAAATTATTGAAGCATTGACAAACATCCGTCTTTAAATAAATACAGATTACTCAGAAACGAACACAAGTTCGGGATAAAGCCGCTAAGCCCAATTCCCATTACACATGAAGGGCTTTTTATTCGCTCTCCCTGTGTTTTGTTTGTCTCTGTAACTACATACCCTTCATACTACGAACACTGTCCTGTTATCCTCTGTTTACTACTAAATACATATCTACCTCATAGGTATCTGCTTAATTTAGAGACAGACAAACGAATTACTACTTACCCAGGTAAATTTCAGAAGATTAGACTTTGACTACCTACTTCGAGTAGGTGCTTGGAATAGATAAAGCAGTAGCAGACTCAAATGGCTATGTACTTCTCGCCAGAAAACACACACAAACAGCGGTTTTCCTAAATAAGATTCACTATAGTTAGATAAGATAGTCTGGTCTGATGCTTGGTTTTCTTCTCCATCCTTTGCATACTAAACACATCCAACTCTGGTGACAGGCGGTAACACGCAACAGAATTATTGTCTCTTTCCAGATCCTCCATATTCATTTATTATGCTTAGAAACTAAAGTGTATTAAATTTCCATTCAATATCCTACAAGGTTTTCTTTTCCTGTTATCACTGACACCAAGAACCATGCATTCATCCAAACTATCTACCTCTATCCTTAAATAAGTAATACCGCATACTATTTTATTTTCTTAAGTAGCAACGCATTCATCAAAATTTCAGGCATTACTTCCAAAACAATGTGCGGTAATGCTGTACCTATATAAGAATGAAAATGCCTTTTAATTAAATGGACCAATGCAGATACACGCACGAACCAACACCGGACTTACAGATACTTAAATGTGGTTACTTTCAGAAATGTAAACTGTAGGACACTAGAAATAAATCTTGGTTATGCATAGCAATAATTCATAGTATTGTAGATTGAAGATTGTTATAAAAACGATTAAGCTAGTAAGTAATATGCATTATGCATTTAAACTTTTTACAGGTATAGATCAAGGAAGATAGATTATGGCACATAATACATGTAAGTAGTATGGGACATTGTTATTCGGGTAGAAAAATGATCGTTTTATGCTAAATATGGTTATGCATTAAATATAGGTGTTCCAAGGATGAACACCCCGAGTGTAAAATGTTTGAGTGGTTGTAGGTGAATGTATATTATATAACTGACTAAGAGAATAGATGTCATCAAATTGGTAAAAAGGGAGCGTGAAATGAAGTGGCTGTGTGTTGGTAAATGCTGGTGTGGCGAGTTTTATGTTATGTTAGAGCAGAGACGGAGACGACAATTGGCAAATGCAAAGGACGTATTTGTACGTGGAAGGCCAAGAGATTCCTCAATGTAAAGCCTTTGGGAATTAACTGTAGAAAAATGAGTGTAATGTATTTGGATGCCATGGCCCGGCCATAAAGAATGAGGATGCTCTTATTGCTCTTTCTCCCGATGCATATAGCCATGCAGTGACAGTTAGCTAGTGACTACACGGACGGGTGCATGAGAAAGGAGCCAAAGCCAAGGAAGATAGCAAGCCAAGCTAAAAGAGTGACTATAAGTGAGAGGAGCGACTAAACTCGACTGTGAGACAGACAGATGACATGGACCCACGAGGGCTCCCACTCAATTGTATTCATTGCACTATTTGTACGACTCGAGCAATGAATCTTGTCCGAAAGCTCAATTAGGGCGGAGTTCTTTGATAGCGAGCTTTCCGCTAAATCCAATATTCCCTGCAAAATTATATTTCTCTCCTACTTGACTACATGCAGTATGCAAGACTACAGCCAGAAGACTACTCACATCACAATCCACTTTTTCAGTCTAGGGCCATTGCACTCCTATATGTTTATCTATAATGTATGTGCAAGAACTTTTTACTCCCTACCCTTGCTCTACCCTTTCCTTACTTTTTGACTGCTACGTCATTCCATCTACATTTACAACATTACAAAACTAACATGCCCTATAGGACTTGCTAGGAAGAATGTGCAAGCTCACTTAAAGATAGATCACGAAGAGACATGCTTTCTGTTCTACTTTCCCTTGTCACATCAAATGTTCACCTAATACAATAAACAGATAACGAATGATGCCTAATAGTGATTCAGTGCTACTACGTATTTATAAGTTTCTTGTTCCAATAATGTACAGAGCGAGATTGAGAAAGTAAATAAGTATATGTCAACGACGGAGACACAAGACAGGTATTACTCCTACGGTGACATTCTTATGTTTTTTAAATCCAAACTGAAATAGAGCAACCAAAGACATTGCAAGATATTACGCAGTAGCAATAATTAATTTAAATTCTGTGCAAGACGACAGGGATGGATCTATTTTTAGAGTTGGCGTTGATAGGAAATGTCTAATAGCATTGTGCCACTTACAACTCGTTTCGAATTCAGTCCGCAGCCAAGAACAAAATTCTTGGTTGACTAATGTGTGAGTATTTTGGGGCTCGTCCCTGTTTATTGTTGTAGATGTGAGTAGAGTAGGAAGAGTGGTGATGTGGCGTGCCTTGGGTGGGAGTAGAATGAAATGGTAGACGGATGTTATTGACTCTTTCCGCCATTAGAATGCTAACTTGACTTGTCATGACATCAACTCAAATCAACTGCAGAATGAGATAGCGCAATTACTAATACGCTCAGCTCCAGCTCGAACAGATCCTCTGATTTAACTTCGCTTGACTGTCTATTCTAGATGTAGGTTAGGAACTATAATACTATGTCCTTGTGCTCACTCCATTCCACTCCAGACTCCAGAATATTGTGAGAAAAGATTTGGAACGAGAAAAGAATTCTCTGATTTTCTCAAACTCAAACAAGATGGGATTTAACATTGAAATATTGGCTCAATCTAAAACCAGCTCCGTTTCTATTTATTCCATTTCATTGTACAATACATACGCAATAGTACAATACTCAGCTTACTACAGAGGGGAAAGTAAATCTCGACAAATACCCTTATAATGGGTATACCCAACCTATTTACCTAGCTTCCCGTATTATATTTTCAAGTTCTCGTACAAGACACTCTTTTAGGCATGTAGTCATAGTTAGCTTACTTAGGTACTTAGATAGCTTAGGTTAGCTACCTATCTTATCTTTGTATCTGTCTCTCTTGATTTTCTCGCAAACTCACCGAGAATACAAAAAAACTTGTAGTCAGTACACTCTCTGGAGTATTATCACACAGCTCACGTAAGCACTTGGAAAAAACCTTCAGATTCGAAAGAAAAACGTCCTATATAAATAATTTTACAAATTTTTTCTTCCCCGGAGAATTTATTTGGAAATTGGAACTCGATTGAGTTGAGCTCAATGGAGAAAATGGAGTACCTTGCAAAACATTAGGCCCAGCACATCTCTGTAGTATTTGAAATACATCGTTATTGTCACACAGAGGCTAGATTCCTAAATAGTTATTATTAATTGCATTCTCGAAAATACTTTCTCTTTTTTGATGCATACAAAAGAAAATTGTTTGTGCAAATAATAAATGGTGGGATGAAAAGGTTAAACTGTGATGGAGAAAGCGGACAGGGAATAAAGAGTGAAATATTTTATTGGTTTTCACCTTAAGGGATAATACGTATAAGTGACTATCGCCGCAAGAACCAATGTCCACTTGGGGAGCCACAAAGTACAATGGTAACGGTGTGGAAATATTGGTTTCGTCATCCTGTTGAAAATGCCCATCCTGATTGCAGATAGACACTAAGGACTACTCCACCAATTTCTGTGGCTTAGCTTAGTATAGTCAATTGGACGCGTGCTGATTTGAAAACATTCGCTCCCTGTGTGGCTAGTGGCTACTAGAAATAAGAATATTTTCAGGATATTTCCTCTATATAGTAAAATTCCTTGAACGCAATAAGAAAATGAAAGAAACCCTCCAAACCTGATCCGATGCAATTTCAACAACTTTTCCATCCAACACAGCAATTCACAGAAAAAACATATTATGGGTAACAAAACACAGAAGAGCTGAAAAGAACGTTAGAAGGGGGAAAGGCAATGCCAACGGAAATAAAGGGAAGGCAGATGAGCGTCGTTTGTCTTGCAGAGATTCTTTGGTTGAACGATTCGGATTTTTTTCACCTTATTTCTCGGATGCACTTGCATTTTTATTTTGCCATCAGAGATGGTTTTATTTGGTTTTTTGGTTAGTACTACTTACTAGTGTACAGTAGTCATAAGAAAAGCGCGGGTGTTTTCAAATCAAACAAAAGAATGATACAAAAGAAAGTATTGGCTTTGTAGTGTGTGCATTGTCTAGTGAAAGTCAGCCAGGAGATGTTGCAAATCTGATTCATTCTTTGCATCTCATTATGCTGCAGTGCATACTGATGCAGAAAAGAGAAAATCAGACACGAATTTAATGAAATACACGACAAGAGGACACAATGTAACAAAAAGGACTATCCAATGCCGAGAGAAACTGACTTTCCCTGTCGTCGCATTTGATTTCTCTCTGTTGTTCTTTGCACCTATAGGGCTTTTACGTTTTCCTGGCATGTCTTTTTAAAGGTATTCCCACATTTTTGGAAGGATTATTGTATTCACATCAGTTCAGTTTACATTATAGTAATATTATGGATCCATGCATGTTATTCTGACTGTGATGTCGTCTTCTGTGGCAGGACTTGGCTTCCTCTTCTGTTTGCTTTCCTCAACTTTTATTTATTCGGGAGAGCTTCTCTTTCATTTTGAACTTGTCTTTTCCTTTTCTCTTTCGGCGAAAGAAAAATAACCTATCTACTTCATCCTTAGCCTTATTTGGAATTCCAAGAAAAGAATCGTCTTCCTTTGCTTACAACTGCTAATATGTACTATGCTAACAGAGTATCCGTCCATCCAGAGATACACCAATATGGAGACTTTTTCTTCCCGACCGGGCCAGGAAAGGCAATAGTGCAGCAGTCGACTCGTGAAACAATACGACGGGAATAACTATAAATAACCTGCAATACCATGTTGAAAGACTTTTTCCAAAATTCCCAGCAGGTTTTACATTTAGTGTCGTCTCCTCTGTATATCTGTTTGTATTTCTCTACTAGACAATCAACTAGCAATAAGATCCAACCAAGACTAGAAAAATCTTTCTTTTATTACTTCTATTATTACTTGGCCAAACAGAACACAATAGACACATCCACTTTTTATGCATGAAATTGTACTTTGAAGAATCATTTCTGAAGAGCAGAGATATTTTATATCTCATGTCATTTGTACTTGAAAAAACGTTCATTTCGATATATTTCACTGTTTTAAAGACAATGTCAATTTTATACTTTTTTCCAAATTCATGTTCATCAGAAGCGTCCTTAAATGATTCTTTACACTCTTGAACAATACGTCAATTGACAATGTGTGTAGGTAATGTTTGCGTAATCTATTTCTTGAAATAAATCACAGCTTTTACAGTATACCAAGCAATACGTAAATTATGGCGAGCAAACTGATTTTATAAACTACTGATTGTTTCTGCAAAAAATCTATCAGCCATGTGGTCCTTAAGTATTTGCAGTCTGATTTCCTTCTACCGATATTATTTGTGACTGGGAATGATCCAAACTTCTGATGCTAAGATTATTATAAGACGGCAGATTGTATGATATAAACATCCGATATGTTGGAAATGTTAACTTTTCATGCTAGTATAGCCGTAGTCGTTATAAACGTACAATTTTAGAGCGAAGTTGGGAGGAGTATACTACTGCGAGAATATAGTAACGAGTATGGCACTTATTACGAGTAAGGTTTGTGTTGTGGATGGTTTGTAGGAGTCGCAAATTGTCTTTTACTACTGCGTGCTGTTGGCTGATGTATTTATGCGATGCGAGTAAAGCTGGACTATCCTTGCACTGATATGATATTCTGTGAAAGTGTATATCAATTTGAGGGGTTCTTGTATAAAGTGTAGTAGTGTACGTCATGAATTTACTGAGTTGGGGGCATTAGCATTTCTAGTATATTTTGCATTTTGGCACAATGACAATAAAAACCATTATGGAGCTTTCTTTTGGACGTCTTGAATGGAAAAGAGTGGTGTGTCCTGCTCTGTCCTTACAGTAAGTACATACATGATCTGCTCTATCTCCTCTGATTTAAATCCATTTTGTCTGTTTCGGGTTTCGTTTGGCATTCTGTGCTTTTTCTCGGTTTTCTTCCGTCTGCTTTCTCTATCCATAGTTAGAATTGGCTGTCCAACGCATTCTCAACTGAAAAACTCTTGTTTCTCCTGATAGGGCTACTACATATAGGTACTATATTTTTGAGAATTAGATTCACTGTGTAAAGATGTATGGTTGGGAAATGAAAGACAATATATGTGGCTGCGTCTAAATTTTGAGAGGATGGGAGGTGTAATCTATGCACATATTTAACCTTTATACCGCCGTCGTTTATAAAGAGCGAGGAATATTTTGTGTGTGTTTGCATATGTGCACTCTGCTATCTCATGTAAATAATGGCAACATGCTCGAAATGGGATGATGATATAGGTCACATTAAAAGTGAAATGTGATCATAGGCTTTTATCGGTTTCTTCTTTCTCAACTACATGCTACTGTGCATACACAATCTATTTACACAGGCCCTTCCGTGCTCATGTCCTATCTGAACTTTAAATAGAGTCACCATTACATTACCAAATAAGATGCTCATATGCAGGAGTCTATGCAATGTAATCTAATAAGATGTGCAGACTTCCATGTTCAAATATATATCATCTCCATAATAGTGCATAATATCAATGTGTGTTCTCCTGGCTGTGAGAGTGAACCTACTTAATGCTATTAGGTCCATGTATATTACGTAATGCTTATTATGGCACTTAGAATGGGACGGGTGGAAATTTAAATTCAATAGATAGGCACCTTTGTATAGGGTCTTCTTTTGTTGGGCCTTAGAGCGCATTGCGTTAGGTTCTAGCACTAAATGGCAAATGCCATCGAGACTGTAGTTTATTCCTTATGTAAATCGACAAAGAGACAATAAAGAGATCATCAGAATTGAATGAGGAGCGGAGAAAGAAACGCTGGAGAAATTCAAATCTGTCATTAGCACGGATCAGACATACGGACTCAATGAGATGTGCAAAGCAAAGTGTCGATTTGAGTGGAGAGGGAGCATGCTGCGGAATATTATTATGAGATTTATGTGGAGGAATAACGTGCCTCACTCTAGAAAACTTGTACTTATTTGGAAACGGAGATGTAGTTACTTACTATCGGGTGATTTTCGACACAATGCTCTCTCTGCCACTTAATGTAAGTAGCACAAATGAAAATCGTGGAAATAAAGGACAACTATAGAAATACTTACTTTAATCACCATTAGTAGTTTTTGGCCTCTCTTCCCGTTCCCCATTCCAATGCCGTAATTGGGATTGAAATGACACTGTTAGGTTATGTTGTGTGAACTGTTTTCATCTCATCTGATCTAACTCTATATATATTAGTCCATATGTGTATTGTGAAGGGACCTAATGTATTCAGCTCTAGTTTCTAAATGCAATGCTTTAACACTTTAGAATTTACCACACCATTCACCGTCTCATTCAAAGTTGAACACTAGCTCAGAGATGAACTGCATGACTTTATTTAAATTTCAACAATAAGTGCCACTTGCATGGCCAAAGTTCCTCTCTCCGACTCATTTCGCTTTCTATTTCTCTAAGCTGAGGAGTGGAGGAATGCATTTTAGTATGTACTTAGTACCCTTCCATAAAGAGCCAAGAAATATTTCCCTTTTTATTCACACGAGGAAAAATCTTGTTATTGCTTTCCCTGAGAATGTCTCTGTGCAGTCGGGATGTACATATGTGGCACACAGATATGTAATAGTGAATTAATAGCACTAATATTTACTATAGGTTAACACGGCATGATATTGTGTAGGTTTGTACTGCAAATCTAGGCGGTAGAACTCTTTTCTTTATGTACGCCTTCCTCCTCGACCGAAAATATTATGCATAGTCATTCTGGCATTAAAGGATTGACCATAAAATGAAAAAAGAGCCCTTTCTGAATGTAAGTTATGGAAGAAGCAAGCCAAAGAATATAAATCTTAGAGCTTAATCGCATTGAAATTGAAAGGAGTGATCGACACCTTCCATCTGACACCCATGCTTGAATACATTACTTATGTATAAAGCTTCATGTGCATAAATCCTCTTTGTCGTCCGCCCGTTACGTACTCTACTTACTAACATGGCTCATTCAGCTCAGATGAGATGAATATGGAAATCACCTGACTCAACCTTAGCCTACCAAAAACTACGCATTGTAACTCCAACTATTATTGATACCCTCTTTCCAACTCCTGCTCAATTCTACACAAAAGAAGTTAAAGCTTTCCTAGGCTTTGCCTTTTCAATTTATTTCCGCCAGAAAACCTATTTTACATCAGACGAGACTCTTAAAAAACCTTTACTTACAACTGCCATAAAAAATATAATTTATTTTACAATTTTCCTCGCACAAAGTTTCGCCAAAACTTTTTCCGACACAATTTCAACATTCTGTTGTTCAGATTCCAAAGCATGATACATTTTTCTGTCGATATTCTCACGAATTGTAATTTGAAAAGTTCTTTCTTTACTATTGAATATTGTCAATGGAAGTACTAGTAAATAAAATATAAATAAAATCTTTCCACAATGCACATGCACGAAATGGTATTTGAACTGGAATAAATATTTTATTTGGGCATGGCAAGTATCATTATTTTCATGTGGTAATATTGGTACCTAAATATTTATCTTTAACAAAACCATTGGGTTGATAATATTTTATAGTATGTCGGTGTGCAATGGATGTATCTGACAGCCACGCGATTTGAGACGCAAATGAGACACTGCATCAAGAGCAATAATAATTATATTAGCTGTGGATTACTCCTTTTTCCTTGACACATTTTCCTACGCCATTAATTCTCAGATTCTAATATGACATTTAAATATTTACACATCACACAGATGGGGAAAATGAAAATTCTCAGTTTCGCATTGAATGATGCATTTGATTTTACATTACTTGATAGAAATGTATGAATATGTGGTAAAATGTAATTACATTGAGAGAGAAAGTTTATGGACGATGTATCTTGAGAAACAAAAATATGAAAGCTAGAAAGTTGTGTGGTTTGATAGAATGGGAGAAAGTAGTTTTTGTTGAAGGAGAGTAGTTGTGATAGCTGGGAGAGAAAAGTGATCTGTGGGATGGAAGTGGAAAAGGAAAAGGAGAGTCAGAGTGCAAAGAAGATGGAATGAAAGATATTGGTGGGAAATAGAGTAGAGAAGTTAGAAGTGCATCGGGCAGTTTCGGAGAAAGAAAAGTAATATGGATTGGAATGACTGTGAATGGAGCTGGTCACTCACTTTCTCTTCTATTTCACGTCCCATCACATCAGATCTGTACTCGTAGAAACCACGATGGTGACACGGTGAAAGTGTGCACATGCAAACTTTCTCTGTTTTCTCCTCTTTATTTTATCCATTGGCATTCTCTGTGTCTGACTGGGGAGTGAGTGTTGATAGAAAAATGGTATTTTAGTCAAGTCAGAAAAGGAAAGTGGGTCTTGTGAACTGAGTCAAGTCAAGAAGTCAGCAGATCCAACAGATCAGGAGAAAGTTGGTTGTTGATAGAATCCAACCTCCCATTACCAGCTGGTCTGGTCGGGTACTTCTCCACAGTCCAATCTTGTTAGATTGGATTGTGAGCATTGTAGTCGAGAGAGAAAGAAGTGTATGTGGAACAGAAGGACGGGAGTCGAAAAAACTGACATGACATGTGGATGGCTGGGAGTATGGAGCCGAGGAGGAGGACTGTTTCTTTTTGTTGTTATGTAGGATAGTAAAAGATATTGTTAGTGTATAGAGTAATGCATGTATGGCTATGGTGTTAACTAGTTATAGTGTAGTGGAGCTACCCTCGGGAAGTGATCTTGTCTTTTCCAACATGAAATTGCACTTAAAAATTCCACTGTTGCACGAGCGTCAACGACCATGAGAATGTGTGACAGTAGACTTGTACTTGTGTTCAATTGTATTTATGTTATAGGTAGTTGGACATAAACGTCTGGAGTAGTAGTCTGTGCACTAGTTCGGCAAGTTTAAATTTAAATTCTTCAGTGAGTTAGTTTATATTGAATTTGGTTAAAGTTAAACCTCAAGCATTCACTCTCACTATGTGCTCACTTGGGAACCTCTGACCTGAATGACTATTGATTGCCTGTTTTGGGAATTCATTGAGAGAGCAACTGTCCACTTTCCCAACTCCTGCTCCCATTCAGATGCAATAAGAAAACTTTTGAATAATTTATGGAATAACCTACACCTGCTATTCACTTCCAATCCCACTTTCTTTTTTACTTTAGTTTTAGACGAGCCACATCGAATCTGCACTTTTCTCGCGGTAACATCTTCAATAAACTGCTAAACTCACTGATCATCCCAACCATTCTTCTCATTCTCCCACACATTCCCCTCTTTTATTCAAAGACATGCCAATAAATTGTATTCTAATAGAATAACTTGTTCTTATCCACAGCTGTACCAAGTCCCACTTGAGATTCATCCTGCGAATATACCAATCCTATTTATCTGTATCCGTGCTAGAACGACTTTCTATAACGAAATAACTTTTTTCATTTCCGAGCCTTATGGAACTCAAATCTTAGGTGCGTTTGATTTTCTTAGCAAAATCTTGCAAAGCAGGCAATTTTTATTCATAATTCAGGAAAATCTTGGGAACAAAACTTGCGAGTTGGGATTTCGAGTAGTCAATCTGTTCAATCATTTAGCCAGTAAGCTGTCCTTTTTGATTGCACTATGCAATTCAGCATTAAATTCCATTTTCCATTCATTCTGGTATGAATGACTATGACGTGCTCTCTGTATGCATTCTTTGATAACCTAGATCTACCATCTAACTAGGTATCTTTGTGTGAACTAAAGATAAATCTCTCATAGACTCTCGTATTGTGTTTCATGAGTGAAAGACATTCTGAGGATTCTCCCGGGTCGTTATTAGTTTTGCACATTTCAGCATTATATGGTAGGTACATATAGAAAGATGCGCATCCTGTAGGAGATAGATAATAAATTTAATAAGTACATATACATTTAGAAGTAAGTATCAAATCTTCTGGCACACATGCATTACTTTGTATGTACTTACTTTCACACATTCACACAATGGCCCCCCTCATCTTCCTGGATAGGCACAAGCAGACATACAGAAGACAAGTCTCAAGATTTGAGAGTTGATTGCATAAAGGAGCTGGAGAAAAGAAGTTTAATGATTTCATGACTGAATGCTAACAGAAGCACTATTTGGAAATTCAATGAAGAATGAGAGTGACACAAGACTGTGACGGATGCGGAGAGAGATGAGACAGGATGAACTCTGAACAGAAACGGGAATGGAAAGGAATCAAACGAAACGTTGAATGCACAATCGGGGTGAAAAGAAATGATGACTCGGTATACAGAGAGGTCGCATTATACGGGACTTGCTATAGTTGTTAGTGTTCGTTCCTGAATGCAGTCGGGTTTCGTTTGACTTGCCCTCTTCTTCACAAGACAGAATTTTCTCCAGTTAGATTGATCTACAAAACGAAGAAAAAAATTGCATTGGTGACTGACTGCGTGGATGATTGGTGGGTAGACGGATGGTTTGACTGATTCAATGCATGAGAATTTCGCATGTGATGGGAGTCAAAGGGTTTCACTCCATAAAATCCAACAACCAAGAGAGAAGTTTCCGTCCGCATCCGATTTCATCAAGAACCAGTTCCGTAAAGAGGAAGAGATATTCTACTTTCTCATCCACAGTTACATTTACTACGTGCACTTTTTCTTTCGTTACGTGTTCTCCACAAAAAAACTAAAAAAGACAAGCACACACATGCAGAGAAGCACAAAATACTAATGTTTTGTATCTCCTATCTTTCTATTACTCTCCTAGTAACACTATACTCTATCTATTTAGGTTAAACCCTAAGCCTTTGCTATTAAACCTTCGGTAAATACATCTGATCTCTGATCTCTTCCATTCAACAGTCTTATAATATTTATTTGCCTTCTCAACTACGTATCTATATATTTATAAGCAGAATATTCTCAGGAATCTCTTTCACCAGATACAGCGATACAATGCAATTCAGATTGAAGTCACCTGTGTGTCACCCGTTTTGAAAACATTTCTTAAGAGCACATTTCGCACGAACTCAACTTATAGAATCGTGTTCGATCCTACGTCAGCACTCGATCCAATCCAATAGAAAGATCCAAAACACTTAATTGACAAAGTTTAGACACACCTTAATGTTCGAAACTGTTTGTTACGTCATACCATTGAGCATTATGGGTTTTGATGATCATTACTATGTATAAAAATATTTCTGAATTAGACCAATAAATAATACATGTTTATTCGTTTCAGTGGCCATGACTAAAAAATGCAATGCGCAGGCACCGATTTTATGAAATACTGTTATGATGGGTTTGCATTGCAATGGCATAGCGAAATTAACAAAATGCTTGCTGGGCTGAATACCTGACATGCTGGGGGCCTAGTAGGAAATAATACTGAAGTTTTAAAATGTACGCATTTAATACTTGACAGATTATCAGAGTATCAGTAGCGTAGTAGTAGTATCTGTAGTTCGGATACAAAAGGTACTATGCAATATTTTCACGAAATTGTCCTATGTCATTTTTTGGTAGAATTCTTGCTTGCTTTAGTATCCCCGTCATTGAATGAATGGGGTACTTGTTTACCTTATGAGTCAATCCATTGAGGAGAAAATGGCTGCCCATTTATGTTTGAATTTACGAAGTGAAGTAAAAAAGATAAATGTGTGTATATCTTTTTCAAATTTTATTATGAAACTGTCTACGGATGAATATGCTTTGAAAAGGTTTCTTCTGTGAGGAGGAATATAAGTAGAAAGAAAACTGTTTATTTAAAAAAACAAATATTTCCTCTTCTGGCTATAGTGCTTTAAGTGTAAAACATAAACTACAAAGAGTATATGTGTAAGGATTCAAGTATCCATAACCAACCATGCTCAGACTATGTTTTATATACTTAACGCTTATAGTAGTGTATAGTGAAATATATCAGAGTATGTGTCTGTGATATGGTAGAGAGTGAGTGACTTCTGCTTGCACTGTGTTCTTCCTAGCCTGACTGATATACCATCAATATCAATAAGAAAGCTCAAGGAGAAAGTTGCACAATTGGAATTCAAATGATAGCGTAGTACTAGTGCGGCACTGTCGCTCACTTTCTGCACTCTTCCTCAGTTGGAAAAATCGAAAAATAATTCTACTCCAACCTCCCCTTTGATCTCGGCTGACAAGATATTAGATTTCTATTTATTCTGCCTCACTCCCGTATTTAACGAATGCTTGATATATAATCTGCCTTTCACACTCAAGTTGTTAAATGCATTTAGCAATACAACTTGCATTGATACTCTATATTCTTGTACAACACATGCTTCACATTTCAATCAGCGTTCTTTCGTAAATCAAAGGTTATTGACATCATTGAATTAGATGATGTACCATAATAATTACTATTACAATTACTAAAATAGGAAACAGTGATTGTGAAGCTAACAATTAGTAGGAACAAAAGTCTTAGCATACAGGAGTTTCATGTGTAGATATGGATATAGGAACATTACCACAAAACACAATCGACTTATTTTGCAGAAAATTGGTATCTCCCCGAATGTGAACAGTTCAATTATAGGAATGAAAGTTTTCAATGAAGTGCGGAAATAAAAGAGGAGGAATGGAAAAGTTTTGGGGAATAAATAGTGTATAGAGGATGTATGTATTATGTGTACACGGTATTCATGCACAAAATAGACTAAGCAGGATCTACACACGTAGCATTTGTAGGTTGTGCCTTAGTACTGTTATATAAAATAACATTGGCTTTCATTTGTTTTTTATAGCTGGAGTGTAGTGTAGTATCTCAATTTGATATTATATTATGGGCAATAGTTAGAGAAAAGTGTTATAAGTAAAGAGAAGTACTATGTGTGTGTCTCTAGCCAGCTATATGATAACATTATGAGGTTGTAGCAGTGAAAGCAGTGAACTGTAGTGAAATGATATGGGAAGGGAGAGAATATCTTTGGTAGAGAAGTCAAAGGATGGCAATGCGAGGTAATGCACTGGATGTCTTGAAATGGAATGGTCTTAGCAACATTACTCGTTGTATACGACCAAGATATGAGCATTTTTGTAGAACGTACATCCATACATATTAGTGCCACTATTGGAGCGACTAGATATACAATGGTACATACATCTTACACGCAACATGACATATATCCATACATACATAAGGTAGCAGTTAGCTAGATTGTGTCTTGACTATATAGAATATAGATCTCCAATGCAACTACAGATAGTGGCGTAAGTAGAAATTGTGTAGATTGTATTTGAGGAGAAAGTACTTGGAGAAAGTACGTCTTATACGGTCTGTTGTGGATTATAGTCCATGAAAGAAAGTGTGCTTATACTCTTGGGGTAGTAGTAGTAGTATTGAGGATAGGGGAAAGGAGAGTGAAAGTAAGGAAAGTCAAAGCCAGAGTGGGCTAGGCTGGGGATGGTTATACGTGCATGGAAGTAGTAGTGGCAGTGAAGAAAGTGCCAGAGACAGTAGTAAGTAGATAGGAGATGGGATGCGGTTGATGGGGGCTTTGGCGGGAGGAAGTGTCTGAGTCAGAATGCCTCTCCCCCTTGGCGGGCACATTGCCCCGACTCAAACTCTACTCGAACGTACGTAAGTAAGGCTTCGCAAAAATACTAGTGACGAACTGCATGCTATAATATAATGTAGACTATAGGAGTAGTACAGTGTGTAACAGTGTAGTAGTGTGAATGCAGTAAGTAGTTGAAAAGGATGTAGTTGGATAGAAAGGACGTGCATTACCCACTCCTTATAAATACTATCAGTAGCCTACTATTACTATCCATGTACTACATACTACTACATGCAGTAGTATGTACCTAAATATACTACTTACTCAGTACATACATATCCCTATACTTTATGTATTTCCTCAGTCTGCTTCGTGTGCTATGAATGTGCTCTGCTCTTTCTCCTTAGGTACTACATACAACCAGCAGCAACCTTGGTACATTACATTCTGACTCTCTCTCTCTCTCCCACTCTCATGCTACATACATTGTACATGGGATTGTGTAGGAAAAGAAAGTAGGGAGAAAGCTGTGTGTATAGAAGCTTTCTCAGCTTGGCTTCACTTGGCCAGAGAGAGTAGACTAACTACGAGTTGACTAGAGGAGGGGAAGCTAAAGGAGATCAGTCAGCGTATCTATACGTAGTTTAGTTAGTACATAGTTTCTATTTCGTCCTCTGTTCAGCAGCAATGGCAATGGCTGCCAGTAAAAACTTGGGGGCAGCCAACGTATCGCAACAGGCACTCAAATCTGCACGACACGACAGTTAAAAAGTTAGATAGGTTGAGAAGAAATAGCTAAGCCTAGAAATTACTAAAATCGGTCAGAAAGCGGAAAAGAGAGTTGACATTCGGATGCGGAGGAAGACAAAAGCGTATCGTCACCTGCACACAGTCTTATTATTACGGAGTGGTCGGGAAATGTTCCAGTTATTTTCTAATAGAGCCTAGTGGAGAAAAGCTGCATTGAATTCCACTTCCGCTCATCCATGTGCATTCCATTCTGGGATGGGAATACGGGAAGGGAAGACACAGAGCGGGTTGGAGTCCGACTTGCCGTTTTCGAGTCTCGATTTCGACTTGCGAGAGAGCTGATCTGAGTCAAGTCAGTTGAGTGAGTCTACGAGGTGATATCCTGACTGAACTGCACTCTACTCTACATCTTTCGACAGTTCCAACACGGACATAGTCTAAGTACACACAACTCTCCCGGCTAGCCTTACTTACTATACTCCCTCCCGTCTGTGCATACTTTTTCCAATGTACATATCTCATCCCATCTTTAGTCTCCTCCACTCAGGCCCTGTTGAAAGATTAGTGCTGTGCCGTGCGGCTGGGTCGTGAGATTGACTCACTGTTGCCTCCAGAAACTCTATTTATCAATAAACCTAGCCAACCAAACCAAAGATAGAGCCTTTAATTTATCTCTACCCGCTACTCTACT
>JABASH010003084.1:0-17679 GCA_019776445.1 Tomocerus maximus | reverse complement strand
AATGAATTTAAAATATCTGCATTAAATCAACTTGACCTGTGTGTACTAAATCTTAAATTGTTAATGAAAGAAGTAAAAGTGTTACACTGAAAACTTGAAAACAATTCAAACATAATTACATTTTCTAAACTGTTCTAAATTGATGTACCAATACTATTGTATAAATAGGCATCGATCTTAGCAAAGTGTACCAAAGTTTTATATACTCCATCGGAAACAAAATGCTTAGTCTTGTCTTCCTTGCTAAATTTTTACTTTGTGTTGTATGCTATGTATATTTATTAAGACATTCATGCCATTGAAGACGCTTATCCTCATATCTTGTAAGAACATTATCCAAGTACCTATGCAATAATTTTTAGAGACATTATGGATAGGTGCCATTTTTGTGACATTAACAACAATATATAACAATGTTATGTTTACTAATAACGCATATGTACATAAAAGATTAGTTACACTCTGCAGACGACGATTTACTATAATATTCAAATTATAAGAATAAGGGTACTGATGATACTGAAGCTAAGTATGTTCTGACATTGTACTAATAAAGTATCGTACAAACAGACTAGACATAGAGTGACCTTAATAACGTTTGGCGAAACAAAATACGTTTCTTACATCAAAAAGGTTGACTTATTGGCGAACTAACCAAAAAGTAACAAATCTATGAACTCTCTTATTTTGAGTTAAATGTGTTATAGCTTAGATAACATTTGTAAAAATGCAAACAGAAACAATTTGTGCAATTATTAGTTTGCATAGTTTGTTTAGATGAATACCAACCACATGCCTAACAATAAGATGCAATGTTTGTTTTTATCTGTCTTTATTCACTATGCATATCTGTGCATCAGTGACAGTCTGACAGTTGTATACAGGCATGCAAAGGACAGACATGCAGATTCAGGGTTTTAGGCCAGAATCCAAATTCGTTTAATTAGGTAGGTGCCTAACCTATATTATTACTCGTGAAGGTAGGAGATGGGTTTATGAGGTAGAAATGATAAACCTATTATCTCTTATGCGTATGCCAGACTAAGTATCCACCAACATTCTAACGTTTTTGCATAATATTATTATGTAGTATATAATATTAGTTTGTGTTTGGGACAGAGTATAAATATTTTTAGTGAGGGTATGTCTGCTCTCTGTATTAAATCTGTAATTGGGACATCGTGGTGTCCTGTTTGTTTTCCTATGCCATGGAATTAAATGACGGGAACAAGAACATCGACCAGGTAGCTGCATCAACACTACAGATTACTGATTAGTGATTAGCGGTGTTAGACGATTGAGTTTAAATATTATAATGAGTCAAATAAAGAATAGCAAGATAAAGTAAAATATCAGTCTAGCATATTTTATAAATCGTAAAGGCACAAGTCATGGCGCCTATCACAAAGGTGAAGTTCTACTACAAAGGGAACTTCATTCGATTTTAAAAGAATTTTTGACAGCAAAATTCATACTTCTGTAAACTGTTAAGTAAATTTAAGTTACTTAAATTTAAATATACATATAGGTAAATTTATATTTGAGTAAGTAAATTTTAAGACCAGCTAAAATTATTTTAGCTAAATGGATAGTTATAGTGTAGTGTAGCACTATTTTTCCTTAGGTAGCAAATGTAAATTGATTATTTTTTGGTGCATGAATTTTGCTATTAAGCTAAAGCTTTGGCTTAAGAAGTCTAGTATAGGCACATCCTTGGATCAGACTCAAGTGTAAAATTGTAAGTCAGTATCAGTTACGACTGACTATATAGGAAATCAATATTACTTCAATTTTGTACTTTTGAGAAATGAAAATGGCGCAATGAAATTATACAACCATGTCTGACAATACATACTAGCACCCATTGTTGTTTAGATTCGAGCACGAGTATTGCATAAAAATCACAGATTTCTTACACATAGGTAATAAATATTATGGGCTCAAAATTGTAATGACGGTTTCAGAGAGCTTGGCTCGTAAATTATTTAAGAAGGAGAAGTCTTTGCAGGAACTTTATTAACTTCCAAATCTTGTAGCAAAAGAAATTACTATTCTTCATCACTAACGTAGTGATCTCAATTTAAATTGTCTTCATTACGTTGTGGTTGTTGATACTGAGATATTAGTACGTACACTTCAGTATGTCAAGAAATACAAAACCATTTCCATGTATGTAATGAAATTAGTAGGTACAGTGAAACCAATTCAAGTTGAAATTGAAATGATGTTTCTATTTTCCTGCAGTATACCTACTGTAGTGAAACAAAACAGTGGATTAATTTGTTAGTAAGGGCATTGAGCGTGTAGTACTAATGATAACATTAATACAGCAACGGACATAAAATATAGTACAAAGAGTAGGTATATGCGTCTTTAAGTATAAATTTAAACGTAGGTAGAGGTGGGAATTGCTAGAGTTGTTATAGTTAATAATGAAAATGAAACCATCCAATTTTCATGGGATGACTTGTTATTAGGTGTGTGTACAAGAAACCCTGACTGAAAATTAATAATAGTATAAGGCTAGTCATTATAACTACTTAATTAATAACCAATTAATTTCATAGATTTTCCAAATAATATAAAGTGAGAATTATCATTTCATTGGTCACTTTTTCCTTAAATTTCTCCCGTAGTTTCGATACATCGAAAGGGAGAATTATCCCATGGTTGGTTTGCATTTCTAAACAATATTTTTTCAACAATATAGATATATAGAAATTGGCACCAAAATCATTGTACAAGATTAAGTAATACTATTGTATAATATGGTAATTATTTTATCAGCTTGATATAACAATGGTACTATGGTGCCTAACCGGCAGCTATAAACCTTTCTCAAAACTTCAATTCGGAACAAGATTGCTGTAAAGGATGCAATGAGGATAGTAATGATCTTAAGTTTGTTTAGTAGGTCCCTACCTAACCTGAAATTATGTCTCGTGTGAACTGTACCTTGGAAGTGTGGCCATTCCCAACTCTAGTACTACAGTAGTCTGTGTGTGTCATGCAGAAATTAAGAAGCTGGCTGCAAATGTTAACCTATACACTACTCTCCTTACAGAATGGTTGTATTGTATCATGACAATAAGACATAATGCGTGTGTTGCATAGGATTTAAAAATGCATTGCACTATAGGATCAGATTACACTATTATAACAGTTTAATGGCAGTTGAATAATAACTTGGCTTCACTTGCTTAACGTTTGTTTTTGTATAGATATACCTACAATATACTCATGCACACACAATATAAATTCCTGTAGGTATATTTGTGTTGTTTGTGTAACAAAGTATAGTCTAGCATCTCCTCTACATCATGCAGACTTCGAAAACACACTTTACACTAAAATTGGTCTCTTCTCTCGTACGTTAATGTGGCACATACTTAATGTATGTCCATACTCATACACATTGATTTCCGGCATTTTTGGTTTCTGTTTGCACATTATGGTTTGTTGTTATTGTCAATATAGTTTACGTGTTATGCAATCAAAAGTCGAGTCGAGAATACCGGTTTGCCAGAAGCTTTTCATGTGCCATAGGCAATTTTATCTATATGCATTATCTATATGCATCTACCTGTAGGTAGTTAAATGCCAATGCAATTCAGCACTTGCACTCATTGTTAAAAGTGCTAAGGTATATAGGTACATATTATTGTGATTAGAAAAATGTTATGCGTTCCTTATAAGAAAATTTGCACATAGTGCCAATCGTTGTTGGCAGATAGTACGTCGCAGTTTTTTTGTTGATATCTGCTTGACATAGAAAGGATAGAAGGGTCTCATATGATACGAAGATGAAAGTGTATCCAAAATCTCATCTATTCAATCGTTGCAACCCAAATGGTATGCAATCATGACATTTTGCACTTACCATTAGTAAGGTTTGACCCAGTACATTGCCTTATATTGTTAATACATATGTAGTTATTTGGCAATGTAAACACGTAATGTGAGTAGGTAATCCCATTTTTATAGCTAAATACAATTGCAGTGACTGTAGGTAATCTTCGAACTGTTGATCTATATAGCTTATAATTTTATGACCACCTATATAGTACATTGTGGTAACGTTATCATCGATTATATCTCTGCGTGTACACATTCACTTATATTATAGAACTGTAGGCATTTTAATTTTATGATATTAAGTTTGCGTTGCGTTTTGTCTTCAAGCTAAATTACTTTATCTACTTATGTCTACATCTGTGTCATGAATCGCATGAAAATAAAAATGCAAATGTAAACAACATTGATTCTTGTCTTTTATACAATGCAGGCAGCTATCTGCCTATTTACTTAGCCTTTCAATGGATGCTATTGCTTTGATAAAATATGGATATGGTTTATGAACAAAGATAATTTTATGTATTTTTAATTATACTTATTAAAAAAGTACATCTGGGACTGCATGGAAGTGAGGCATCAATCAATCAACCAACATCTATTAGACACAAGGGTTACTTATAACATTATCATTAACTTTTAACGCAGAATGGAGTCGATTAAATTAAGAAATGGCATCCGCCAAATGTCGAAAAAGCTGGAAAGCATCATTCTCTCTTCAAAACCAGAATGCACAGAAAACACGAGGAACTGGGATGCCAAGCACTACATGAGTCTACCAGTCACAAGAAGTCACCTCAATAGAAAAACTATTAAATCGCCAGTTAAGGATCCCACTACAATCGAATTTAACAAAATCTCAGTGCCTGAGCGTGCCAATGTGGATAAAAATCAA
This sequence comes from Tomocerus maximus, assembly GCA_019776445.1. NCBI lineage: Eukaryota > Metazoa > Arthropoda > Collembola > Entomobryomorpha > Tomoceridae > Tomocerus > Tomocerus maximus. The sequence goes on along the minus strand of JABASH010003084.1, from coordinate 12,932 downwards.
AATGTTATCCCTTGCATTCTATGCAGTCATCCTAGCAAAGTAAGTTCAAACATTGTAATCCCATTTACCTCTTTAGTGCATTTATGAAAATAGAACTTGGAGTAAGAAAAAAGGTCAGTGAAACGATGTATCTGTTAGTCTAATGTATATCTTTTCCATGCTTTTGTTTGTAAGTCATTTCCCTTGGATTTTAAAAGGTGAAAATTGGCAAGACTTAATTATTCATTTTTAAAAGTGATTTAAAATAGCTTTGTGCTTTCATTAGCAATTCTCTCAAGAGTTTTCTTTCAAATGTCAGGCCAAAAACAGAAACGGGTGTCTCTCAGCCGCATACTTAAATATGTTGCATGTCTACTTTCTGTGCTTTTGTAGTAAATATTATGTGATTAAGTAAATAGTTAATTATAAATACAGAGAGGTTCTTTTCAAACTTGACGTAGGTAGAATTCTACCGGCGTGACGATTTTTAAGCCTAATTAATACACGTAAATAGCTACTCGGCATCGATATAAGGAAAATGCAGAAAAATGAGATTTCTCATCCTAAGCTAAATATATTAAAATTTAGTCATCTTCTTACAGTCTACAGGCAGTTTATGGAGTATCTTAATCTTATCCCGTCTGAATCTTACCCAAAAGGGATTTTTCTCACACTGCTTTTCGAAATCCCAGTTTCTTGTAAAAATATTAATGCCAGCTTAACCGAACAATTTCTGATTTTAATATTTAGCCTTATTAAGTCAAAAATAGTTGGAATAAGTATCACACATTCCCATTATCGATAAGTGCACACTCCCATTACCGAAATTTAATTTATCTGCATTTTTCATATTTCGATGTCGAATAGCTACGTGTATTAACCTGGCTTAAAAATCATTACGCCGCTAGTATTTTACCTATGTCAAGTTTGAAAAGAACCTCTCTGTACATATGTAAGTTCTAATAATAAAAACGTATTCAAATAGGGGTTTCCAGAAATTGAGAGGCTTCAGAAGTTAGTTAAAGGTCAATATGCATGCACCTAATACTTTTTTTATTTAGACTTATTCTTTTGCTTTTTTGGTTTTTCGAGTCCAATTACATCGTTATTCTTAGTTTACGGTAATACTTATTTAACTTTTCTTGTAAATTAACTTCAATGATGTGAAAAACGGTAAAGTATCAAAAAGGGAGCAACCCCATTTCAGGCTTGGTTATTGATATATTGAACCTCTGCCGAGTCCATTTGTTATTCCGTCAATTGCAAATGATTGACAAGTGAACACGCATTGAAGTCGTAATCGTAAGTGCAAGAGTGCAATGGGGTTCGGTAGTAAAATACAGGAGGAGACAGCCAGAATGCTGAGAGTGACGTTGTAGGATGTTGTATTATGCATCACACAAGGGACACAATAATAGTTACTTGCTACTTCGTCACTTACGGTTAGTTTGTCTTGACTATTATAAGCTTTATTCGCAGAGCTCTGAATTTATTTTCGTCCTAGTTGCTCTACTTGTTCGTAATGTAATGGATGGAAATGCATATAGTAGTACTTATACTACTTACCTAAGTAAACACGTAATATTTGTAAATACACGTGTATAGAAGTATTCATCTCTGCATGCATTGCACTTACTCTCTTATGTATGATACAAAATTACACCAAGAAGAGGACGGAGTGCAAAAAAGCAGGCCAGAGCCAGCAATCGACAAACTGTAGTTTGCATTTAATTTTATTCGGTATTGTAGTAGCATCCGTATATGCATACAACAGTTTCGCATTCGCAGGAACACTTTTAGTATTTGTAAACATTAATTGCTCTCATCAGCTACATATACATTATGTAGTACATCAATTGAACGACGGACAGGATAGTGTGGCATGACAATTAAAATTCAATGTCACTCACATCCGACACGTTATAAACGTTACACTATTCATTGAAACAAAAGATTCGGATAATTTACTATTCTAATGCTGAAAATTAACCGTGGAATAGATACTAATGGATCCATTTAAACAATGTGCTCGAATTCATTCAATACTAATCTATGTCATTAAACCACCGAAGTTAATTCCGGTTCACATTCCGTTTTGTGTGACTCACACATACTACAGTGAAATGTGCCCAATTACCGGTTCTACAAACTGTATAGTCGGAAATTATCATGCTTAACATACAAGACTCCGGAAGACCACCGAGGAAACAAAAGAAAGTGGTTACCGAAATGATTTTTAGGTTTTTTAATACATTTTTATAAGTAAATTCATAAACCTTCCAAAAGTGTTTAGATTGTTAAAGTATAATCAAAACAACGCAGAACTCAAAAGTTTAAATGAACTTCAAGATTAGCCTAAACTTTAAAGTTTACATAACCACATAAATAGTTTCGCACTATGAATCACTTATCATTAACGAAAGTTTTCTTGACTTGTTTCATACGACATTGCATTTCTGGAACCTTTCTCGACCAGATATAAATAGGTTCTACTGACTGGTTTTGCAATTAATTCAAATCGTTGTCACCTATTTTGTGATAAAAATGACTTCAGCAGCAGCATCTGATGTAGTAATATGCTGTCCAGCTTGTTCGTCTTATGTTTTCCACAATGTGCGTTCATTATGTTTTATTATTAATTAAACCTCAATAATTAATTGATAGTAACTATTGTATGTATAATCAGTGGTCAGCTAGCCACCTAATAGTGGCTAAAAGACTAAATACATATAATATCGGCCGAAATGGCACAAATCCTTATTAGTCATTGGTCATTATAGTAAATAATAGTCAATAATTTACTTGACTTGATTTTATATAAGACAATAAATCTGGGAAATAAAACCCATATATACCTATCATAGATTATCATGGAAAATTGATTAAATTGTATATTATAAAAATACTAGAATAATCCCTGTGAATTATGTATTGGATATATTTACCTAGAAGCTAAATACATGCAAGTGCATACCTAACTCTGTCTGAATTATTATTGCAGAATGAAATTCTTCAGGAAATAAAAGACTCTGTTCCTCTGAAAAATTGTTTGGACTGTGATACCCGGGCACCTCACAACCCATGGTATATACGAAGATTTGCATTTTTTGTCTTCTTTTGGAGGAAATGGTTCATCGGTCCTCAATACCATATGGTTTCTCTAAAGGATGTAAGCGTTCAAAACTTTTTTCTAATTTGTACAAGTGAATCGAGGTTATAAATTTTTATTCTTCTACTGTATAATGCATGCGAGCAGCAGCAGCATTGTCAATTACATGCTTGATCATTACCTATATTTAATATACCTACTCAAGTAATCCAGCTAATCAGCCCCGAATTGAAGCAAAATAGTTCTATCTGTACGAGTTATAGCTTTAAAAATATCTTTAGGGATATTCGACATTTTATCGCTCACGAATTTTCTCAGCCGTTTTACTAAATTTAATATCCGGAATTGAGAGGTCCTTATGCATAAAGTATAACCTTTGTTTGGACGCTATGAGAATTTATTCTATTAAAGTTACAATATCAAAGCAAAGGTGACGATTAACGGGCACGTTTTGTGTGCATTATATTTGCATAAGAAGTAGAGAATAGCAAAAGTTTTCCCATTTTTGCTATAATGCTTGCTTACACAGCGCATCCTAACCTTAGACACGCTATACGAAGTCGTATAGTGTAGTAGCACTTGCGTGAGTGTGCATTTCAAATAATATAGTCATTATCAAAACGATAACTACCACCGCGTAGTTCTTTGTCTTAGCATTAGAAATGTTGCCGAAACTATTGAAAAACAATTCTTGTAGCTTGTCAATTTTGTCTTTCAATTATCACAGTATCCATGTCAAGTTTAATAGTGCATTGCACACTGAGCCGGACTTAGTTTTCGTGCATGTAATTTCTGTTTGACATCGAAATTTAATTCAATGTTTTCGTGTCATGGGTATTAATGTCCACTCGCTACGTTTGATAATGAAGTTGCTTCGAATTCTTTCCCACAGTACTACATAAGTAAATAGTATTTTTAATGATGACACAATGTTAATATGCAGCAAAGCACCACAACATGTAGAATCTTCTGCCGACATTATACTGTTTAATAGTTATAATATAATTGTAAGCAATAGCCGACCAGAATACCTTGAATTAGTTTACAATTTAGCAGTAAGTATTTATTGCTGACCTGTGGCTGTGTCACTATTGTTAGTAATATTGTGGTAGGAATAAGTGAATAAGTGCTAGTACTAAGTTCAGTACCCAATGGTCATATTATATCCAATTGTATTATGCATCAAGAATACGTGAGCGAACGAAATGCAAGTGTCAAATATAATTCAATGTAAAGTTCTTTCCGACATGCCACGCTTAGCAGTAACAATAAAAGTAGTAAACTAAAGTAGATTGTTTCATTGTTGCTATTAAGACAATTATTTTCTGTGTAAATGTAAAGAAACGATTTATTTTTACTCATGAAACAAAATAGATGATGTCGGATGAAAGGTTAAACAAAGCTATTGAGGAGGCAGCCAAACTTGAGCTCAAGGAAAATCCAAATGCAGGGACATTGGACAGTTTGATAACTAAACACAAACAGAGGGCTGAAAGAATTGTCAAAGACATGAGGGCCATACAACCGAAACATCCTTACTTTGCTCTTTTTGTTAGGTAAGTAAATAATAAGTGAAACGTGTCATGAACACCTAAGCATTTTTAATTTAAATGCATGGCTTTTGATTATTCAATTATGCTTTGTTTTAGCAAATACGGTATATACTAGATCTGTAGATATACGCAATCTTGCTGAATTGTCATATCTACTCAGATAGATTTACGTACATAGTATTCTATATTTTTATATCATTAGTTTGTGCTTACAATCTTGATACAACATTATTTTTGTTTCGTAAATCTTAACTTTGCAGGATTGCATCCTGGATAATTGGGAAAACTTTAGGGCGGATTTATCCTCAGATTTTAGTTCGCAACACACAAATTGAAACTCTAAGAAAAGCTCGTGACAGTGGAAATCCGATTTTATACCTCCCTGTTCATCGAAGTCATATAGACTACGTTCTTATTTCATGGGCTTTGGTATCCTGCGATTTGAGAGCTCCACTAGTTGCAGCTGGCCAAAATCTGAACATTCCTGTTTTCAGGTTCGTTGTCAACCCAAGTAAAACGATAGCATGAAAGATGGAGTTGACATTTTGAATAGTATAACTGTTCCGAATTATGTATCTAGCTTAATGATGAAAAGTGTCGGAGGATTTTTCATTAAAAGACGGCTTGATCGACGTGACGGGAAAAAAGACATAGTTTACAGAGCGATTCTTAATTCCTATATGACCAGATCACTCGTTGATGACAATGATTTAGAATTTTTTATTGAAGGCGGTCGTACAAGAACTGGAAAACCGTGTTTACCAAAAGGTATTTACTATTTAACGTTTGTAAAATGTGTAGCTACATCCAATCTACAGTTCACTGAACACTTTTCCGCTGATTTCAACTAAAAAATATTTTTGATGGGCACTTAATCTCTTGAAATGTCGGTTATGTTATTTTCCTTACGCCGAAATATTGGATTTTAAGTAGTCTAATTAAATTTTATTATTTTCTAGGAGGACTTCTTAGCATAGTCGTTGACGCTCTGGTGACAAATAAAGTTAATGATATTCTCGTAGTTCCTGTGAACTTCAGCTATGAAAAATTATTGGAAGGAAATTATATCCGTGAACAGTTAGGGCAGCCCAAAGTTAATGAAAGCTTTGCATCTGCCGCTATAGGTCTATGGAATTCCTGCCAGACAAAATTCGGCAACGCTAGAGTCGACTTCGGTCACCCTTTCTCGATGAGGGTACGTCTTGACATGTCATCTCCAAAAAAAGAATGATGTTAAAAGTTTGTTTCTGTCGCAGGAATATATCAGATCACACCAGCAGTGCAAGTCACCTTCTCCCTCATCCACCAGTGTCAGCAATGGTGACAACAGTGACTCTGACAGCTGCAGTTCAAAACTCTCCAAGGGGTCTTCCCAATTGGGCTCTGATGTAGTGGGAAATCAGCGAGAGTTAATCAACGACTTGGCTAAGCATGTTATTTATGGTATCGTAACATCAGTTTAATTTTTAGCTACCTATACCTACTATGTTCTTGTTGGTCTACTTTTTAGGTATATTAAACATTATTATTTTTATTTGACATTCTACTGGTAATGGGGGGAATGAAATTACTGGTTTAATCAGCATTATATTTCGCTTAATCCAATGGTTCTGTAGATGGACTGAAGTGCTTCAGTTTAATGTCCACAAATGCCATAACTTTCATTTTGCTGAGTAAATACCGTGAAGGAGCGTCTGAGGAAAAAATGGTGGATGAAATGAAAAAATTAAAAGAAGAAATGCTGCTTCGGGGTCATGACGTTGGTTTCAGTGGAGACATGAGAGAAGTGATCGAGCATGGTGTAAGTTAACTATAAATTAGTGACTTATCAGAACGGAGAAATTGTTTAGTATGCAATTGATAATATCGTGATTCAATATGGTAATTTAATAAAACATTGTTTAACAATAGTTAACTGTATTGGGTCCTGGGTTAATAAGAAAGGAAATTCGAAAGTCAATCGACCCTAACGATGACAAGTCTTCAATCACCCTGAAGCCTGTGACAATTCTTCCAAACATAATTGATTTGTCTTATTACTCAAACTGTGTACTTCCTATTTATGCCATGGAGTCTTCGATTGGTAATACAATTGCGAATTGTTTGGAGTTCAGACCATTTGTTTAATATCTTATCCTAATAAAAATTTAGATTGACATAAAAACTTTTTTTTCTAAAGTTTTACCTATTTTGTGAATTTAGCTACCAGCCTATTTGTTCTTTGTGCAAAAGAAATAAACGAATCTCCTGAGATTGAGATGACTCTGACCGTCCGGGAGACAGATTTAATTTCCACATGCATGGAACTGTGTGGTATATTACATCACGAGTTCCTTTTCTCTCCACCGTGCCAAACTCTCGAAGCCACAATCAGAAACTGTATAGAATTCATGACAAAGCAAGAAATATTTACAAAAAAACGGGTAAAGTTAAAAAGAAACATAATATTCCTCTTAAAATATTTACTTGGTAGATAATTGTTTATCCTTTTTCAGATTTCTCTTAGTGATTGCTACGATCGTAATTACAATGGAGAATACAACGAAACGTTCATTTGTGTAGAACTGTTTAAAAACTATGAGCATTTGCTTTTCCTGAAAAATCTTCTGATTCCTATTTTAGACACGTATACTGTGTCTAGTCAAGTTCTGAGACGTCTTGTTGGCCATGAAACACAGGAAAAGCAACTACAAATGGACATGCTCTCTGAAATAAAAAGCCAATTGCACCTAAAAATTCTTACATATGGTAAGTTATCTTACACATTTAATAATTTCCTTTTATTATTTTAAGTCATAGAGATGTGCGGTGCCATTAATCATATTTTTTTGCTGTAGGTGAGAGTTTGGCTTTGGATCCCATTAGAAACTTTATTAAATTAGTTCTTGGATGGCAAGTTCTAGAAAGCTTTACAAAAGACAATGTCGTTGTGTATTATCTCCAAGACAGTTTTGACAATGAAAAAGCAATGAACACAGTCATTCAAAGAATTGAAAAGTTTCGCATCCAATAAGAAATCTTCAATGATATTATCGACAATAAAATAAATAAATATCTGTGACAAGCAACGGTAAGGATTATAATTAAAAAATTTTAAAAATGCACGGGTAAATACTAAAACTACAAATCATGGAAATATATCCCTAAGCAAAAAGTATTTCCTAAATCATTCTGGAATTTACTTTGTTTCATCAAGGAAGATTTCATGAAGGTTACAGACCCCAAACAAGCAAATGTGTGATACTGACCCATACCATTTCAGTTTCTTAATTTTAAAATCCACGCAACAAATTTACAATACAATTTTTAAATATCAACCTTTGTACTACTTCCACCGCCATTTTCTTTACAAACCTCAAGGTTATAAATACATGCCATAAATATTTAAATAAAATACTCATCATCATCACACTAAAAGATCAAGAGAATTTATGAACGCTAAACTGATTAACATTTTAAGATTTTCATCAAGAAAATATTCTGCGTTTATTGCCAATATTAATTATTTATATGACTTCTGGTATACCCATTTCTTATTCTACTTCTGTCTGTACCAGCTAATCCAACTTGTTTTGAATTCTGTCTTTAATTTATTTAGCTGTAGTATGTATGCCTACGTACGTATACTTATAGATACCTCACCTTATAAGTAAGTGTACTTAGTCCTATCAACTCAAGTACATCTCTGACGTCTGCCATAGTTAGAGCAAAATGTTTGCTTCAAAAAAATTAGTATTTTTAACCAACCATATTCCTAATATTGTAAATTTTAAATACGTACTTGTATAATATTAATTATTATACTGCTAATGAACACTTATATAATTTCCTAATTTGTTAGTACCTATCTAGTATTTGTAAATATGTAATGGGTTACATGGATTATCGGAGTTGGCCAAAATACAAATAAATATATAAATAGTAGGTATCCGAAAACAATATGTATTTCTGTTTTCGACAATTATGTTTATAAGGTATGGTAGCTTCTTTTTGAGCTGTTTTTGTTGCTGTCGCTAGTTATATATATTGATACAGATATGAGATATATGTAATCAATTTTTAAATAAAAACCAATAATACGTATTAAATATGTAATCTCTCCCATTTTCATTTTCTCAAGGGAATAAGATTGCATGGGCATTGTGGGTGTTTATTCCAAATTTTCCCGACAGAAACTGGATTTCTGTTTTAGGCACCGATCCTTTTGGTGAGAAGGGATAAAAATCAGGATGAAGTTCCCGGATCCAGGACAACCTAAGTAGTTGCCGTGTTGCCGAAAATTTCTGAAGCTTGAGTACAGGATATATTTTGGTCAGCAAATAATAAGTAGTCTGTTTCTTTTTTGGACATCTTCCTCAAGATTTTCTTTTAGGAGTTCTGTAAACTTGAACTCTCTTTGAATATCACTCAACTACAAAATATTTATAAAGGTCTTCGAAAAACTATACAACAATGTAAGATAAATTTTGTCCGTTTTAGCTTTAAATTTATGAAACAACTATTGTTACAAAATTCAATGTTGTTTAAAAAAATATTATTTTACGCGAATAATTGCTTTCTTCATGACCACCATTTTCTAGTTAATAATTAACTACCTTGAAAGTTGACATGATCCTTTGACCATTTTAAAACATCTGTAGCAATTTTTTTTAAATGTTCTCTAACAATTTATGCGATATTGGTTTACGATATGCCACATCCCATAATATGATGCCAAACATGGAAGACTTCAATTACATCGGCTACTATTCATCGCTGTAAAAAAATTGATTTAATTATTCCATCAAATTAAATTATTTACGGTTGCGAAATAATAATAACAGAAATAGTTAACAACGTCAATTTGAAACTTTTAAAAGGCTTTGCGCAAACTACTTGCAATTATTCAGTGACATAAAACATTTATTTTAGAAATAGTAGCAATAATGTCGGAACGCGTCAATGAATTGACTGGGACATTGACATACCCAAGTCTAAGAATATATTCAATTCAAATTCCATTGAAATTGAAATGGTTTTCCCCTTGTACTGGTTTTCCCTTGTTTTTGGAGACAAATTTTTGCCGCAAGATGAGCATGTAATGTAAATCCTCTTTCTCTGATATACCCGGATATGGAATTTCAAGCTCCTAGCAATCCCAAATCACAAATCGTTCACCACGAGTGTCAGATGCAAATGATTTTTATCCAGATCTGTTGGGATCCCACTGATGAATCTTATTGTGTTTGTACAATTCTAATACCCTAAAGATATTAGTTACTAGTAGGTAATAATAATGAATATATTTTTAAACTATAGATGCAACTATAATCTGAAACTGCAAATGACAAGAATTTATAATTAAGTCTTAGGTATTCATGTTTATTCTATGAAATTTATTTGTAAACGTGAGATGTTGATTGAAATTTTTATAAAATATTTTTGTACATTAAGAATGTGTCTGTGAATTCACATTTCAATGAAATGTCAACGTTTCCAGAGAATCATTCTCTATTCACCGGGTTTGTTCAATCAGTCGATTGTGTATCGCTGCCTTATATTCAATCCACCCTAGGCTTTAGTATTATAAAATTAGTTGATATCTGTTAGTTAATTGTGTCGTTGAAAGCATCGCTATAGGTACTCTAATTCTAGTTATTACAGCGTTAAATCTGTACATTTTTCAATCATGGTAACAGAAATTTAAAATTTTAATCACAACACAAATTTACTATTATTTATTAGTATTACCACCAAGTTTCCACAAAAATTATGAGTAAAATTATTTATGGCTATTGATTGTAAGTATTAGCGCCCAAATGTCACATTAGATCATTTGAATAATATTATATCCGTAGGTATATGTCCATTAAATTCATTTAGAAGAGGCTTCGTCTTTGTTTTCTTGGGGGGATAAATCCATATTTCTCTTTAAAATTTCAAATTCGAATCCAAATTCGTTGGCCCCCTGCAGAGTGTAGAAGGGAGCAGCCGAAGAAATTTCTTCTTCGATAATATGAATTACAGCGTTAGTTGTAGTGATGTCGGATTTCAGGATTTTAATGTATCCATTGATTAAACTCATGTACTCTACAGAAAAATTAAATTGAATTTTAAGCATATTCGGGGGGTAATAATGACAATATTGAGCCAAATAAACTACTTACTCGTAAATCCATCACTTGCGATGCCGATTTTAATTTCTTTAAGATAATTTGTTGTCAAATACTGTCCATTTTGCAGTCCGGCACTGTAGTAGGATCCATTTACCATATGATATTTGCAGAAATCTATGAATAGAATTAGTGTCAATTTACCTGTCATTTTTGAACCATTTTTGTTTTAGTATTTTGCAAATTGTTATAGTATCTTACTCTGTACAGCTGTTTGGTCTGCAGACAACAGTGATAATTCTGATTTGTTAAAGCCTTGATTGTGTGGTATGAATATCGTGATTGGATCGGATCCTTCCAAAAGAGGAATCATACCGGCCAACTCAACAGCTTCGACGAAATCTAAATTAAAATAGAATTGATATAACTGGAGCAAATAACGTTTTTAAAATTTTGATATGAAATATTTCCATACTTTTCAAAGCATCAACTTCTCTTAAGTACTGAGCGGCATTTCTGGGAGGATTTGGCTTCAGAACTTTGTCAATAATATTTAGGCGGCCATTTGTGGTCAATATGTCTCCTTTAAGAATTCTGGCAGCATCCATCATATAAATTGGCTAAATAAATAAAGTTTTAGTTTATAAATGCAATTTTGTCTGCACATTAAAAAATTAAATTGGAAATGTTTTAATTTCATTAATATAAAAGCTCACATAGTCTAAATCGCGGAAGGCAATAGTGGCACGCAGTCTGTGACTTCCAGGTCTTTTATTAAGCAATAAATACTCATTTCCCAGAGTTTCAAGCGGAACATCAGCTTGAATAAAGTGAGTGTAAAGGAAATTCTGTAAAAGTTTCTTGTCAGCTATGAGACTTTCTAAAAACCAGCGTGGCAATAGCTCAAAGGCGACATCCACGGGGACAAACAAGGTGTAGTCGGCTGAAAACCAAAGTTAGTGTCATCACAATATCTTTGAAATAAAATTCATTTATAGTAAAAAAAATCGGACGGAAAAGTTACAGTTGTCAATGAAGAGTTGTTCCAAGCCTGCTAATCGGATCAAAGTCGAAAAAGTTCGGAGACGAAGCCTTTGCAGCATTTCCAGCATAGAAAAGGAAGGAACACCCACTGGCTCTGCACCGCATGTCCCTGGAGGAGGTTTTGTAATACTGAATCCTGGAGGGACGAAAGTTGTTGGGAAAGCGATACATTGTTCAAGATTAGGTCTGCCCTGGATTGGACGGAGTGAGGGATTAGGACGAGGATCGACTGGCAAACTGTTTCCATGCGGGCTATATGGAAGTATTCCATTTGGCTGTCCTACGACGACATTTGGTCTGTTTGGAAGTCCACCATCAGCTACAGTTGGAACTAAAACATTCGGTGACAACGGAAATACGCCATGAGGAAGACCACCATTCGGTCCAATTGGATTGGCACCATTCGGTCCAAGAGGAAGAGGGCCACTGGGTTCAAAAGGAAGAATACCAATGGGTCCAAGAGGAAGCCCACCATTGGGTCCAAGTGGAAGCCCACCATTGGGTCCAAGAGGAGGCCCGCCATTGGGTCCAAGAGGTAACACGTTATTCGGTCCAAACGGACGACCGCTATTTGGTCCCGGTCCAAATGGAAGTCCGCCATTGTCTGGAAAACCGCCATTCGGTCCAAATGGACGCCCACCATTAGGTCCCTCACCATTCGGTCCAAATGGACGCCCGCCATTAGGTCCCTCACCATTCGGTCCAAATGGACGCCCACTATTAGGTCCCTCGCCATTCGGTCCAAATGGAAGTTTGCCATTAGGTCCCTCACCATTCGGTCCAAATGGACGCCCGCTATTTGGTCCCCCGCCATTAGGTCCAAACGGAAGACCGCCATTGTCTGGAAAACCGCCATTCGGTCCAAATGGACGCCCACTATTAGGTCCCTCACCATTCGGTCCAAATGGACGCCCACCATTAGGTCCCTCGCCATTCGGTTTAAATGGACGCCCACCATTAGGTCCCTCGCCATTCGGTTTAAATGGACGCCCGCTATTAGGTCCCCCGCCATTAGGTTCCTCACCATTCGGTCCTAATGGACGCCCGCTATTAGGTCCTTCACCATTCGGTCCAAATGGACGCCCGCCATTAGGTCCCTCACCATTTGGTCCAAATGGACGCCCGCCATTAGGTCCCTCGCCATTCGGTCCAAAC
>JABASH010003083.1:0-17681 GCA_019776445.1 Tomocerus maximus | reverse complement strand
AATCTTGTGATCCTCCGTCCAGTATTCTCGACGGTTATACAAATTTACCAAAAAAAATTAAGAGCCAATATGATAGTCAAAGGTGAGTCACGTCACGTGGTAACCCTGATTCTTAATGTGTAAGCAAACCAGAATGTTGGAATTGATTGAAATTTTAAGTAATACAATAGAAAGAAAACTGCATATGCTTGTAGTGTGTTTAGTTTTAGTAATACCGTAGGAAGGGTTTTAAACTATTGAATATTAAACATAAATATGACTTGCGATAATCGAGAATAATATGTCAAAAGTAAAGCAATAGTGTATGAGATGGATCTGGATGCGATCCAGGTTGAGCGTGACCACAGGGATACAGATTAGAAGTTGGAATTGAATACTTGGAGATATAATCAAGAAGTTTCATCTCTTCTAAGTTCTATTCATTGAATTCCCTCATTGAAAATCAAATACTCACTGCGCTTTGTCTCATCTTATCAATTAAGGTTTAGCAATCAGATGATGGCTGTAATGACACCAATGATTACATAGTTAACTCACTTCTAGAGACTACATACCTACTATTAAATATTACAACTAAAAGATTCTAGCGTTTTACATGCCTACCTACATAAACCAACATTTATTCGACTTGGCATACGAACAAATGCTCTTTTACTATGGTACTCCTGTCACACTTTTATTTTATTTTACAACACACACCTATAAAAGAACAAGAACTATCTGTCTAATACTAGGGCTGGGTAATAAAAAATTATGACTACAAACTGCATACCCATTTCAGAAGATCGTCTAGTTACATTAATGTGAATGGTTAGGGCATACAAATGTCTGAGATGGGTCTATTTAGCCTTTCATTTCATACCATGTGCATTTAGAATAAAAATGTGTTGAAAGTGACAGGATGTTGACAAAGCTACTGAAAGAAAAACTTTTCCTCCTCCGCATTTATTTCAAAGAAAGCATTCCAAAACGAAGATTTACAAGTAATAACCGTGAAAATCTTAAAAAGACCTCACAGCCAAGTTGAAATGGACTATTTAAATAAGAAAGTTAATACACAGAGGAACTGCCTCTTTAATAATCATATATAATGGGATAAGTGCGACAAATCATCCTGACAGAACACGCGAGCTGGCGACGGGACAGACGGTTGGGTATTTAAAGGCTATTGCTTTACTCAGTTATGTTCTGATTCTAATTATGTGTACCTACATGAAAGAATTTGGTTCAACAGCCTATATGCCATACAAATAGAGTTTAAGGTCAAAAGCCACTTGAAAACCACGAGGTATAAATAGTTTCCACTTATGCATGTACAGTTGGTGGGGCAAGGCAAAGTGTCTACTGCGTGTGTATCATTTTATCAAATCTAAAGGCATGCCTTTTTTGCCTCGGGATAATAAAAGAGTGAGAAGTGAATGCTATTCAAATACACAATTCATTGCACCTTCTTCGCTTGGCATATTATAATGCATACAGAAACAATTCCTCCATGCATGTGTGCCTACTATTTATTTGTACCAGACATTCTCTTTTAAATCCAGCTATAGATCTTTATACTCATGTTTACTATTCATCAACGGGAAGCATTATCTTTTATGCTTACTTTAACATGTCACCACCTTCTTAACTTTAGTCCAGTTATACCGTACCTGCTATTTAGATAGTCAATGAAAGTAACTAACCCAAAAAGGTGTAAATATTTTTAGAAAAAATATGCAACTGTACTTCTAAGTCTAAGTACACAAAAACCACTTTAAAATAACTGTTAACTGTAAACAACTATGATTTGTTCTCTTCTCTTGTCCGGGACATATTCTTGTTGTTAATAAAGCGATAAAAATAGTTCCAGTCTAGGTAATGAAATTCTTATCAGTTCATCCTTGCCAGATGTTCAATGAATCAATAAAAGTAGCTAGTGCAATAAGGAACAGTAACGCTCTATTACTAATAAAAAATGTAGTAAAAGAAAAGTAATATATGAACACAGTAACATGTGATATCTGTACTTCCTACTCAGAGTATTTTCCTCAAATGATTTATAATTTAATGTGTAACCATAATCCATAATATATTAAATAAAAAATGGGAAAACGTACCGTGATCATCTTTACTGAAAAGAGTCCTTTTGAACCGATGAAGTATGCTGGCAGGAGTGGAGTTGTGGTTTTCGTCTTCGCCTTTGGTCGATACATTGGATCGCTGCCAGGTGGATGGCACAGGAACAAAGTCGTCATAGGATGTAAATCTAATTAGTGCCAAAGCTGACCCGGTCAGCAGAACTATGGTCGCAATGGGCACGAGTCGCATGACTCCTCTCCTCCCGTCTCTACATCCAAAACAAGACACATACAGCACTTACACACACTGAAAGAACACAAATTATCCGTTTCTCTCCACATTCTCCCCGAATCACATTATGTAGAATAACTCTCAAAATAATATCTATGCTTTATTTATAATTTGGGTATGCGTGAGATATCGATTGGACTAAAGATATTTGTGATTCTCTGAGAGATACTTCCATCCGGATATAAATAAGTATTAAAAAGAGTGTAAAATATATTTGGAGATAGAGAGAGGCTCGAGTTATTTATTAGTTTAATAAATGGTGAACTCGAATCAAGAACTGTCGAGCAGATTGAGAACAGAACAAGAGACCGTGCAAAAGTTCGAGTTGTCGGATACGCTTGGTTACACCGCCTTGCAACAAGCGACCGACATATTATTTTTCTTGAGGTATACGCAACTGAGACTGAAGTAGCCTAAACTGAAGAGTATAGCACATTTAAAAGTATTGCTGAGATGAGAACACTTACCCAGAGACTCAGAATTTCTGCTACTGTAATTTTATTATCACAAGTTTACCACATCCCAAAATCAGTACAATAGAGCAGTCTAGATAATGTTAAGGTGTATACATTAATATAGTGCGACCATGGCCAGAGCAATTTTTAACTCTTAGCAGAGATACTCAAAATAATAATATAAACTATAATCCTACATTTTCACTTATATCTCTGTATATACTTATGGTGAGTTGGTATGTAGTGGCATGCATTTTGCTATATTTTACTTGTCTGCTCTGTCTGTTGTCCGTGATCTTTAAATCGTGCTAAAATTGCAGAGCATCACTTCTGAACTCAACTCGTTTCTTTATGTTCAAGCTCTGACTTGCATTCTCTGCAAATCCTTACCAACTGATTTACTTTAACTTACTTCACCATAGACAGATTTCCTATTGTGATAATGACGTGAAAACAAACCAAAACTAACAGCCTTGTAATTGCCTACCTTTTAATACAATGGAAAAAGAGAATTGCACTATTTGTGTGCATTCTGCTGACCATTTGCGTTTGACGGGTCGTTTCGACAAAACAGTTACTTGTTGGTTCACCACAAGAATTATCCAAGTTATTACGTTACACTCACTGTACATAAATTTATGTGCATATGTTGTATTAAAAATGTTAACGTGCGATTTCTTACTTTTCTTACTATTACTCACGTGTTAGATATTGATTTTAGAGTGTGTCTCTAAGTACCTAAGTGCTAAGAGAAACTAGAATATTAAATTACATCTACTTAAATATCAACTCGCATTAATACAGATAGACAATAAACTTGACATTAACATTACGTATGCACAGAACAAGCTTTACATATGTAATGCGAATATGACTAATAAGATAAGAAAGTAAGTGCATTAGCATTGATTCTTTAAGATAGTAACCACAACTATCTAATCTATCATATCACATCAAAATTTCATCATATCTCAACCTGAACAAGGAAAAATGAGTATACAATCAATTTCTGCAGGCTCTATTGTTTGAGTCAATTTCTTTAAGAGAGATTAATATTTTTCTGTCTCTGTCTCAAATGTGAGTGAATGAGTAATTAATAATAATGCTACTCACTATTAACACGATGTATAGTTGGACATAGTAATAACAACCTAGGACTACAGTCACTACTCATTATATACATAAGTAAACATTAGAATCCACTTCATTGCATTATAATAGATCAACTTATAACATGCATGTAGGCATGTCATTAAAGATAATATGGTGGTAACACTCAACATGTGTAATCTAAGTGGAGGAAAGTGAGAGGGGTCCGAAGAAGTCGATTGGTAAGCTCAAAACTCTTGCACTCGGCACTCTGATGATATAAACTAGATACTTTAAGTACCTACACATAATAAACGCTTCCCTACACATATCTAAGTAAGCTAAGGTGAGCATGTAGACTAATACTAAATGAGTACTACTAGGATGCAGTTATAATTGTGCTTGTAGGTAAGTGTGTTATGTACTAGAGTAACTACTTATTACATGCAGTACCTGTGAGTGAGTTGAAAAAGTAATGGTAATAGGTAATGTAATGTTTTATTATACATTAAGGAGTGTGTGTGTTGTGTGTGGGTCAGCAGATTACATGAGATGCGAATTGGTGTAGGTAATTGTGTGAAAGAGAAATTGAGGAGGTAAATGACTTCCGGATGACCGACTGTAACCTTCCCTTCTATCATTGCCTTATCTACGGCCTTTGCATTAGTTTCCCTTCTCAATGACCATTATTTTATCTTATTGTTACGATTCCTCTCTTTTAAGTACTCCAGTTTGTAATGTAATCTCATGCGACCAACTCTCATGTCAATCCAGAGAGACCTTTCTTTTGGCAATCAAACCCCTTATTACTATCTATCTATCCAATGCGCAATAAATCACATCCTTTTCCCTATTATGTTTCACTCTATCAATATACACAAAATCCTCTTGTATTTATATTAGTGTAAACAAGCGATTCTTTAGGAACAATTATGCTGAAAGGAAAAATATGATAGCTATATACAGAAGAAATATTTTAGCTGAACAAAACTGTCTTAATAGTAATTGTGAAGTTTTATGCAGTGCAGTAATATATAGTGTATGTAAAAACTGGGTCGTTTCGTGATTTGAATAAGAAACCTATTTGACAGAAGTTGAGGATAAGACTAAGTTGCAATAACATTGCATTTGCATACTGAGCTGATAGAGACAGGATAAGACAACATCTATTTGTTCCCATAATTTTCTTTCGTCGTTTTCTACCCGTATTATTACTGACAGTTATGTACTATCACAATCACTATCTCCGAAGCACTAAAGATAAACACCATTTACATAGACACAAAGCAATGCAAAGTGTACCACTGTGCTGTGGTATGCAGTAAAGTGCACAAATTTAGTTAGTTCTCTAAGTTTATCTGTAGACATCCTATCTGTGTTATACATTCGTCACGTATTCTAAGTAATCTAAACTGAAGTATGATAATTACAGGTTTAACTCGTATTATAGCTCCATATTTTAATGTAAAGCTATTATTTCCATGCACTTGAGATGAAGTATTATGCATCTACACCAGCTATTTACGTTGGTTTGTAGCTACATAAACAACAGAGCGTTTCTAATTCCCGTCTATTAAACCACATTTAATAATATTATTTGAAAACGAAGAGTTTACATGCATTAACGCTCTGCGACGGTACATCCCAATTCATTATTCAGTTCATTAATAAGCAATAGATAGAACTTGGAGATTAAGCTCCATAAACAACAATTACCACTGCACAAAAGTAAAAACAGCGATATGTATACAATTAGAGATACCTAACAGTAGTATGCTTACTTACTGTACATACACTACAGATGATCACTTCAGATAACCAAAAGGGAACTGCCTACAAACCAATTGTAAGAAATAACTGATACCATGTATTAGAAACACATGGCCAATATTCAAATGAAAGTTTGTGAACGTCACACTATTATTATTGTACCTACCATTAGTAAATAGTTAGCTACTTAGAGATATGAGCACGATACGGAGCGAAAACAGAAATAGTACTCAAACCTACCTGCTCCAACCGCACTACAAAAACAGAAAAGACATTTTCACTCATAAAACCAGCTGTTATTCCACCACAGAATTATAAGAGTCGAAAAAGACATTGAACTTCATCTCACAAAACATAACAATCGCTACACAATCACTTTTATTGTATAATGAGGAATAAAAGAATAAGTGTGTACACGTACAACCGCTAAACTGGTTTCAATTGGTTTTGTTTTCTGACATTCGCTCTGTCTCTATTATAAACGGCACTGTTTGTATTTAGACACACACACATGCTACCTATATGCATATAGCATTATAATAAAGTCTATTATATCTATAGTTACAAGATAATCTTCCACTTTCACATCATCCAATCAAAGTCACATCATACATGCAAATCTTTTTCCCTTTTGTCATCTAAAACAAAACGGAAGGCATATTTAATTTTCGTCCAAACTGCAATTAGAGACAGATGATATATTTATATACCTTACCTTACGCTTAATTAACTCGAGTTAAAGCTAAACTAAAGCCCATTCGTATAATAGGTAGAGATGGTTGTTTCTCTAACTATTCCCAATGCAAATACACACAGCGGTACTAAAAAATCTCTATTGAGGTCAAGCAGATGGACAATCACGACAAAAAGTGTTTTTGAGTCTCTACATTCACTCAGTCACTCTTTCAGTGCCTAAGTAGATTATAGTAATATTTTCTTACGCCTGGCATTGTTAAGTATTTATTTATTGCTGATTGAATCACCTTTCCTTTTCTTTAAATGTCTACTTTCGCCTATTTCGCATCTTTAAACATGTTTGCCGACTGCCGAGCCGGCATCATCCGAATTGCATTCTTTATTTATAAACAACTTACTTAATCACAACAATTAATGACTCTAATCAATCGTTATTTTCATCCTGAGTATCCATTTACATTTATCTGAATTGATTTGACGATTTGACTAACATATGGTAACATATGTTCTATTGTGCATTTTACAAATCCTCTGATTTGATTTAAGCCAACTTGACCATGCCAATTCATTCATTGACTCACTCACACCCAGTCAACAAAACTAAAAATGAATGTTCACGAACTTGAACTCATCGCTTTCAAAGTGCCCTTTCTCTTTCCGTCAAGATTACCATCTTGACTCATTCTAGTTAACTTAATTCTCCTTAAGTTGTCTATAATATTATACTAAAGAGCTACTACACATACGAAAACGAACCATTGGTAAGTAGGTATAGAAATCCCGAACTGATTTGACTTTGGTTCAGAACATGTGTATTCTTAATTTTGGCTTGGGCTCCATTCTCCACTTAGAATAGGATAAAAGTGATTGTTAGCTCATTGCGTTGAAGAGTGGGATTCAATTCCATTCTAGTGGAAGAGTCTGATTCTTGGTCGATTACTCGTACTTTACTGTAAATGGAATTGCTCTTCCTTTACTTTACTAACACATCCATACAATCCTATAATGTATTTTACATACAGATGCATATACACTCTACAAACATCCCAACTCCTTTTCTTACTCATAACTCTCTTTTTGCATGGACTGTCTGTTGTGAAAGTTTTGTTTAGTCACTTTGCTTACGTACACATGTAACATCTGTACTCTGCTACTTATATTCATATTTTTAAAAGTTTCTGTTTTGTATTACATTCAGCTAGTAATCATATTTTTTTACAGGGATACGTATTATTATACCACTATCTCATTGCACTACACTGATAATATTATTTATTTCAAACACCACTAACGATTAAACAGTCAAAAATATAACTAACAGCTATTTCGATTACGTTTATTTTAGAAAATTATCTGATCTGTGCCCATGTGCTTGACTACTAAGTACTTCACTAACATGCGTACTATCTGCATAGCTACACTATTTAATGAGATTTTTTAACTACAAACCTAACTCGTGTTTTCATTGCCGAGTAAAAGTCATTTGCTCCTAGTTTTTTGGGTATTGACCTTTACGGAATCATGGCCATGACAAATTAGATTAACAAGAACACAATACTACGTGTTTATGCAATTAATAAGAACTTACTAACAATGTTAACACAACTTATCATTACTTCTCACATTGCTCTATAAGACAACGATCTTGCCTATTTGCATTGCTGGTTGCGGAATCATTTTTAAAATCTGCATGCTACCTACTATTTATACCTGTTATCGTTCATCAGTCAGTTTACTAAAACTTATAGTTATCACTTATAAATCCTATATTTGACCACAGCATGCCCTGTCTTATGTCCTCTACTGGAAACCAGTTTCATGTGACTATGAATCTGCAGTGTCTGACAATTTTACAATCACAATTATATCATTACAAAAGCATCTCCAATCTTTTCATTATTTTTGTGAAAACAACTGAAACCCTTGATAAATTAATGGGTTAGGGCTTATTATTAATATTTCTTTAGGAACTGATTGCTACTCCATCCCCTCTCAAAACCATCCAAATTCTGTCAAAATGACATTGGACTTTTGAACCTCCAGAAAAACAATGTTATTCACATATCTAAACATTGACAACTTAATATCTCTATCTTCGAACTATAATGCTATGTATAATATTGCAGGTTTAGAGTTGACAGGCGTATCAACAAAAAGTAAAAAAAGAAGAAAATCAATATTTTTAGTGAACTTCCAATGGAGAATTTTTACCTTTACAATACAATAGTCTGTATCTTGTATCCGGGATGATTCCTATTTAATTCTTTGATAACATATCTTGCCAGATCATAATATTCTTACCCAACTCATCGTTCCCTGTTGTAACAAATTTCTAGTAAGAGTCGTTGTTGAAATGGCTATGTTCACTACATGACAGGCAAGTCATAATTTTTAAAGAGTATTTTCATTAGTATAATTACCCAAACGTATTGTACGGTAGTTTGTAGGTGAGAGATGGGAAAATAATAATTATAGGTCAAGGAAAACCCCATAGCGCTTTCAAAAGGTATGTATCTACTTTCAGGTTATTTATTGGTAGTATTGGAAAGTATATAGACATGGCAAGAGGGTTTGTGTGTATTTCACTTCCTAGGTTTGTGATTCTCCTAAAGTACTGTTACCTTTAGGTCTAGTGTCATCTTAGCAAAGAAACCTTTCTACGCATTATTTACTACACATCTGTATCGGGTACATAGTATTCTCACAACGCATTTATTACATTATACTAAGAAAATATTTAAGTGTAGTAAAGGTAGTCACTCACTCCGTTCGGAACTGGACCTTAAACACTAAAAACCAAGTATGAGTAATAAAATAGCTTAAAAAGTATGGAAAATAGCTATGGAGTGTATAGTAGTGTGTGTGTATGTAGGTGTGTAGTATTTGCAGAGTAGTAGAGGTTATGCTAGTGTCATATGGATTAGTATAGGAAAGGAAGTTTACTCAGTAAGGATATTACGATGAACTATGTACAGACGAGTGCTCAATATAATGTGTGAACGGTTAGATGCGATATTCAAGTCTTAAATCATAACCGCATTGATGGAGGATGAGGAAGATGTGCCACATTCTGTTAGAAATGGCACTGGGTTGGGATTTAGGATAAAAGTCATAACATTATTTAAACACCTATGCAGAAGAGACTAACATGAAAGTGACTGTCTTAATGGGAGTGCGTTTGCGTTGAGAATTGAGAATATGAAGAGTTTAGCAGTCCATTCTGAAGGACACAATAGTAAGGTTTCCACTTGCATTCATACTAGAATTAGTTGATGTCCTCCTAATGGAAATGCATTCAGAGACGAGAGAATTCAAGTCTATTATGTCTGCCTACGCAGAAGAGGCTGAATGTAGCTCTCTGAGTTGTCCTCTCTATGCTTACTAATAAAGCTGATAGTTGATGCGACTTTTGTTGGCTCCACTTGCCTCTATTTAGTTTATATTTTGGCTTTACACGACTACTGCATGTCTCTATAGATGCACAACTCTGCCCTATGAATAAGAATTCCTTATCAGATTTTCATTCCCTCCCTCTTTGTGTTTCTGGTACTCTTGCCTTTGCTCTCAATTTACACTTTTTGCATAGACTCCTCAGGATGTGTATCACAGCAGTGTAAATAGATAAGATATACGCGACCCATCGTAACGCATCACAACAATCGCAAAAGAGCAAACGACAGCCCTAATCCCAAAATGTTTGCATTGCACACACACAGAGACACATGCCTAACTAATCCAGAACAAAATACTATAAATCCATATACACACGAAATAATATACATAAATACATTCTACCACCTACACGCCTGCATTCCTTCTCTCTAGGACACCACAGTTTAGAACATTCTCAATGAAATCTAATAAGTAATTGTCCTCCTGTTACTCAGACCAGGTTATTTATTATTATACTGCACCACTAAACATACAGGCCGCCGCACGCAACGCAATGCAACGCAATCTTTCCGCACAAAGAATACTACAGTGCAATTTTTGTAAACATCATCACTAGTATACTACACTCTAAGAAGATGAACAATAAACGTGTAGATAGTAAATCTCCGTCTCGTTTATTGACATGGCTAAATGGATCTTCTTCCCTACTAGTTACCTACATTCAGCACGCTACTACAGAATATTCTAATGAGCTTTGCCTAATTAAAGGTGTATGCACCAGATTTATTCCAAATCTGACAATCTGTCAAGAACGCTAATCCTGTTGTGATTCTGAGATTTACAATTAGAAAGACAACCATTAACCATAGAGAATCTTTTTAAATATGTCATTACAATGCACGAGGAAAAGTTTTCAAATCTTCTGTTACGTTTACATAAAAGTGATTGCGTTTTCCGCGGTTAGAACTTCCGTCTATGCTAAAATATTCACAACAATTAATACAAAGTGTACTAAAATGTAACTGCGTTATCTTCCGAATTTGTTTAACACATACACTAATGCTTTGTTTACATTCTGAGTAACTGTACTCTTTAGGTACACAAGAGATTTGCACAGACTCGTTTTACAAAATTATACGTTGAGACTCCTATTATGAAACAAAGTTGAAAAAGTGGTTTCCACACTTGCACATATCTGTAATCGCTTAAATAACCGATAACCAAAACTAATAAAACTTACGGTTTGCAATCTTGGGGACAGTTAGCAGAACAATGCGAAGAGCTTTCTCGAAATGACATGATCCGAAGATTTGAGTATCTATTGTGATACTATTTGGCGTGAACGAATAGAACGGAACTGTTGTAATAGAAATACAGATACAATGATTGTGTTGCAATTCTCTTCTGCTCGATGACTGCGTTGTAAAATATTTACAATTTTTCAATGAGATGAGACAGATGTGTCGGCAGATAAGTCTCAGTTGGCTAACAATACACTACAGATAATATTTCCACGGATCTCTCTTCACTTTCAAAGACATTGCTGACCCGGAATCACGAAAAATGAAAACTGACCCAACCAGTCACCAGTATCTAAATTCACAGGAGACAATAGACTCACGGTAATAGTAAACTCTTTGAAGTCCGCTTTTCGTTCCCGTCCGGTTTTATTAGGTACTATAGACCCATTGATTTCTAGCCGGGCTGACCACGATTTTCAAGTACCTGCGTTTACATGGGATGCAAATGCTCCACTGGCAAGACAAGTGTGTAATAGATTTTACCTGACAAAGTACCTGACTAACTTCTACATACACATCCATTCTTAATGCATTCTTACTCCACATGTATACAAAATATGCCTGTGTCTCGAAAACCAATAACATCGATCTAATAATAGCTCTACCGATAGTGAAACTTGTCAAGTGATTTTCATTTCACTTTTAGTCATATTACTGTACATTGTATTTGAGACACACATGAAACATATAGCTTGAGGTTTGATTTACATTTACAGCTTCCAGACAAACTCTTTAAAGACAAGTCACTGTACTCTACCTGTCCATTTACAGTTCCATTGTCTATACGTCTGTCAAAATGGTATGCTTTACATTTCTGAATACCAACAACTTCTTCAATAACAACTCCCTGGTGTATTTTTATACACATTCTTTACTACATTGCTAGTTTTATTATGAGCGCACGTTCAAGACAGAAAGGAATGCACTAAATCCACATTAGAGTTACGGAACGTCTAATAAATAATCCTGTCTCTTTCTGCCATTAACTATTGCAGACTTGTACTACTTTGTGTCCTTGCCCCTAATACTGTATAGAAAACATTGAATAAATCTACCCCACGCAAAGACTATTCAAATGTTTCAGTTGATGTCAACTGACATTAGTTTACAAAATTAACTCATCAATCTCTTTTACCTCCGTGGAGTACTAAACTACGAATAAAAATCTGGATTAAAGATAAAAAAGTGAAACCTTACCTTAGTAAAGATGGTTATTTAGTTTCATTCCGTTAAAGAGTTAAGGGCGAAATTGTTTCCTCTCCTCAACTGCATGCCCAAATGATTGTGCAGTTTTCTTGAGTCCGAAATCCAAAATTGACTGCTCCAGGTGCTTAGTTAAGACCACGAAAGAAAGTCGAAGAGATTGAGCGTATAGTCATTTCCTACCCATGCACATAATAAGTAGTGTGTGCCAATTGAAGTAGTAATGATAGTGGACCGGTTGGGGCTGTCTTGTTACCACTCTTTTCCATGCACAAACACAAATCTCAGTTGGTACAAACAATCATGTTGTCCAGGTGTGCGAACTTGAGCGCATTGATGATACTCTTCCAAACTTTTACGTGTGGCTAGTCACAAAACCGCAACTTGAGAAAAAAGAGCACACTTTTCCACTGCCCAAATATAGTGATTACAGATTTAGAAATGGACTAGAATTACACAGGAGACATTCTTGATTTTCATTAGCACATTTTGAAGATTATGGAATACCATGGCTAAAATATAAAAAACCACTCTCGAAAAATATCGGTTTTTAAATGGTGCTGAGGAGCATAGGATACGGTACGGAGCCGGATGAAGTGGAACCTAGCTACAGCTACAGATACTTAACAGTGAGAGAGAGGAAGAAATGCCTTTGTCAAGTTACTCCACCACTCTGTTCTGCAGCTGTATACTAATAGGACAAAACTTCAACTGATGGCCTTTAGGAAAAATCTGCCGAACATACCTCTGCACCTTGGCTGGGCAAAGCTAAGGAGTAGTAGTGCTAAGACAGAAGAGACCAGAACTGATTGTGAGCGGAGGAGAGGAGCGAGCAACTCAATAGCATAATATAACTCACTTACAATCTCTATCCACACAGCCTAACTATACATTCCCTTCCCCTTGCAATCCAACGCGAAGACAACGACAAAAACTCTCACTCATCTATACTAGTCACATTAACATGCTAATATAATACATCCTACATACACAACACACCTTTCTGCAGACGGAAATATATACTTATACAAAGAACCTATCTTTCCTTATTAATCTATTTGGGTACTTGCTCTACGAACTCTTTCAAATGCCTTAAAAATAAACCTACACATATTATGATGAAATTATAGCTCACATACTCAACAGAAACATTTACAAACACCACAATTGATACACATTTTTATTATCAAGAATCCTACTCTTGCCCCATTTTTATTTATTGCTCATTGTTTAACACCCAAATAAATTTGCCCGTTGTGTCCCAGATAATATTTTTCTGAAGCAGCTAATTATTACTAATGCATTAGTAATCAGGTTTTTTGTATTTCTTGATTTAGAATTTATCATTTTGGTAAACAATGAGCATTTTGGTATTTAAACAGTATGTAGTGGTCCTACCAAAAATAAAATAATTAAAAGTTGTGTATATTGCATTGCCCCTATATAAATACGTAACACAAGCGTGTAGAGTGTTCAAGAACTTTACCTTACTGTACATCTTGACTATTTGGCTTTGAATTTGTGTGTATAGTAGAATGGGTTTTTGTTGTGTATTTGTATGAAGTGTAAGACATATATCCTCCAGGAAAACTTTCACTTTGGATTATTACAGTACTTGCAAGCATAGGAGTACAATGGTGAGTGTAGTATTGTCAGGTCTTCGGCCCCACAACATTCAACACAACAATGACTTGGCTCACTCACTCAGCTCCTATCGTATATCCTATCGTATGTGGCGTCGTGTGGTTGAGTATAAAGCATAGTCTGCACGAAATAGAATTCCTATAGATAGCAGTAGGTTTAGAATGTAGACGGAGTCAGGAGATTAGTGTTATAATAATATAAGTTACTAGTGTGTCTAAACACTACTCACCTGACTTGCTAACTTAAATTCCTCTATTGTACTACAAATATACTAAGTGCATATTATTGCATGCATTCCTTTTTGACAAAATGCTTAATTATTATGGTTTCTTATTATATAGCAGCTGTGAGAACAATAATATCCGTACACAATGCACATAGGTAGAGAAAAACATAGTTTCTTTTATCCAATAAATCACTACATCATGCAATCTTTCCATCCAAATAGTATCGACGTCTATAGAAGCTAAAGAATAACACCGATTCATATTGGGACTACTTAATGTGCATTGTAATTTTATTTTACATTAGAGTAGTCACCAATGCCTAGCTCATCCCAAAAACAGAATATTGTTGTTAAAGCACTGTTTACATTTTAAGGGCGAGAAACTGGCTCTTGGATTTCTTTTGCTTTACTTTTCTACCTGAGCACTTGACTCCTCTGCTTCTTTATTATATGAAGATCTTTCCAACATCCTTCGATGTCCTTGCCCTTCTGCTCCAGGCTTGATAAATTAAAACTCACTATAGCCAGATAAACCTAATACTTAGAGCTCTCCTGCCCAAAAAATCCCTTCCTGATAAATATTTGACCTTGTCCCTTTGCTTTAGTATGTAAGTAGGCATTACACATGTATAGAAAACAGGAATTTCTAAATCCTATTGTTAAGTTTCTACTTATGTGGATATACTTATTAGCTAATCCTCTATCAACCACTATTATAACAAAACATTTTTACAACCTATGGACTAACCATTGTATTCTAAAGCTACACGTTTGAAAATGCTTGAGTGTATAAGTGATTTAAACCTTTGAAACTCAATGACCGTTTCTGACTTTGTCTACATTAGCAAAAGAAAAATTTGATTTTTAGGCAGAGAATTATGTACTGGTAGGGAGTCTCATTTGTTGAACCATTTTTGCATGTTGATGATTACATATTAGACATGTCGCTCTCTATATAAGTACTATGTCTCTGTCATCTTAGCACACGCTTTCTTTCGCGAAAACAATGAAGACATTTACATCCGTTCTACTGGCTAATTGTAAAAATTAATTGAGGTTACTTGACTAAGAGTCGCGTGAAGTCTCAACTAATATTTCAATGTTTTCTCACGTTCGATCATATCTGATGGAAATATCAGAAAAAGGGGAAGTCAAAGACAGAACTTCCTCCTTTAACTCTCCGTAACAGTTTATGTAGAAGGTATGACTATTAAAAAATGCTAAAGCATATCAGTGGCTTAGCTGCATCATAAATTACACTTAAAACGTGTACCTACGTCCATTTACCTATTCCATGAGTCTGTACAGTAATGAATAATGAATGGCTTAGATAGATATACAAAGATAAGGAAAACTCACCAAGAATGTATAAAACTATTGAGATTTTAATGACAAATATTTTCACAACAGCTCATAAACAATTCAGGTACACTTTTTCCATATAGTTCAGACTGTACATAAGTTAGTCGTGCTAAATCCTTGTACTGAAAGAGTTTAACCTATCCTTAGTTCAACCATTGAGTTATCATATAGAAGATCCTGTTAGTCGTTAACCAACATTAGTAGCAAATTTTAATTTGAATAAATACATAGCATAAATGAGCATATAGATAAAAAAGATATAGATACTATATACCGCAGATGCTTTCTTGTTTAGATATTATAGTGTATAATAGCATATAATAGTGAAGCCCATTGTCAGTGTCGAATGGGTGTACCAAGTTGAAAGAAGGGAATCGGATAATGGATGCAAACGGCTGTTTTCTGTCTACGTCTTGCAGACGCCAAGATGAAAAGGAAAGTATCGTGCATGATGTTATAAATATTATAATTCAGTGGGGAGATACTGTATAACAATTGAGTTGCACGTAAACTGAACATCCCCACGGGTCTCTATTGACTTTGTTTATATTAGAAAGATCCATGCTAAGGTACATTAAGACAGTATAAGATTGAGAGATGTGTTTTCCGATGACCAACCAACATTATTAATGTTGCCTGCATTCTCACATCATCGCTTTCTTCTTAAGTAATCATCCCTCTTCACTTTCGTTCGTGCGATTATGTGGATGTGGTTAGTAGATATACCGAAATAAAAGGTGCCTACTCAATATTATTGCGTCTTGGCTTGCATTTGACATAATAGTAGATGAACAACTTTGAGATGAGAGTAACACACGGAGTAATAATTGAGTTTGGCCAACGTGTAATAGTCTTACAGAGTTGATTTGATAGTTGAAGCAACTTCTTAGCCTACCCTCTCATCAGTTAGGCGAAAATAGGGCAAAGTTCATCGAATGTGAAAGTGTTGCTCTGCTACTCCTACCTTGTTTTACTATTACCTGCTAACTACCATTTTACAACTAATGTACATATGCAATGTTATTATCTAGGGAGCATTTGTAAACATTATATTACATACCTACTCATTATTAGCACTCAGGTAATACAATCAGGGGAATATGTAAGAGAGTTCACTAAAATCATTCGACTGCAGCTCCGACGAGTTTTCTTATTAATTGTTTCTGCACACAATCTGTTTACATTGATTGTTAACTGAAAACCCAACTATCTTATACACTTCCAAGTAGTTTCCTCTCTTATGTACACTTACTATTATACATTATTATCGCATCTGTATGTACAAGACAGTACTACACAACAGTATTACACCATTACCATGCATTCTCTCCATTTTACTCTGCTGACACCCATTACTCATGCAATACTCATCTTCCTCTCCCTTCATTCAAACCAAAGATATCCTCAGCACACACAATAACTCTTCCGCATAAATTATGTCATGCCATTATTTTACCCAGACCATTCCAACTTACTATTATACACCATAAAATATTAAATTATGTACATAAATGTCACTAAATAGTACGGTTCTACTCTGTTATTATTCACATCTTGTTTTGACTTACTCACATTTTCTAAACTATTTAATAATACATTATCTTTCTGTTTGCATTTCGAATACAAATGATAATGAATACTAAAGTCCACAGATTGGAATTTTTTTCTTTTCTTTCTTACCTTTACAGCTTCTCTGACCTCTCCTTGTCAAATTAATGTACATTATTTCATTTCTTAATAACCCCTTGTACTTTTCGGTGATTGAAAAACTAGAATGGCCAAATCATGAAAACTGGAAACATCCAGAGAAATTCAATTTCAAAGCGAATATTCTTACGAGTAATTAGCCATCAGTGTCAGCTTTTGCTTCACAACTCATACACTGGTGCAATTAAAAAACAAAAACACATAACAAAAATTCATTCGTTTCCTGGTCTCACTGCACCTGGATCAAGGAAAGGAGCTAACTAGCGACAAACATGAAATCATCTGCCTTTTCTTTACGCTTCGAATTAACAATACCCAATAAACTATATACAAAAACCCTGACTGCAATATCAGTACTACTGATTTCCCGACTGTTCCATTACTTGACAGATATAAACAGATAGCTATAGGTGCTTATGCATTTCCGTCTTAAATCATCATTTGAACATCGGAATTTTTCTCTGAGTAAATAAATAGGAGACA
>JABASH010003082.1:0-17683 GCA_019776445.1 Tomocerus maximus | reverse complement strand
ATTTGAATAAAAATATTTAATACTGCCTGTAACCTAGTGATCAAATAATAGCAGCAGCTCTTCTATTGCTCCGTCAGGAGAGCTCAGTCAGTAGACAGACATTGGAGTATGACTTGACAGGGACAATGGCAAACCCCACGAGTTGTTGTTGTTAGTGACAACAGCAAGAGTTGGTGGGGACGATTCTATCCCGTTGTTATTACAGAGCCATAGAACATAGATGTTCAGATAAAATCATTGCTTACTCCTGAAACTTCCTGCATGACATAATGTCGATGTTGCTAAAGATAGATTTGGGATTCGGCTTCCATTTAGAACCTATTTTGTTATTCAAAATTCGAAATATTTCTTTTCGTAATCAGGGGAACTGCACCCTTAATTGTATTTCTCCTAACACAAAACTAAACTCCAAAATTAGGCTTATGCACCAATAATAGAAGTATACCCGTTACAACACTGTTGCCCGAAAGGTAACATCACAATTCTATATAAATAGTCATTCTCAAAGAATGGAACAAACTTATTAATAATTTTACCATTTCCTTTTGACATAGATTGACTTACTCAAGTTGAGCTAACGTTTCAGCAGTTTTATTTGAATATCCTTGTCTGTTGTTATTATACTGTTGAGGTTGTGATAGTTGAACCTGTCCGGGTTGCTGAGGTCTGAAATTTGCTGGAGCCAAAATTGGATTCGAGTAGAACGCACCTTGAAACATTATGAATGTTACTCATCAAAATCATACCTCGGTATTTTCATTGACCAATATGATCTGGAAATCTACGAAAACTATTTCTATGATACTAAAATCTTACCTCCACTGTTGTCGCCACGATTATGGTAGAACTTGCAGCTATCTCCATATCTACAAGAGCCCCGGCTAAAAAATTTGCAAGGTACTAAACCAGACATTACAGGAACAGTTTATCTCGGTCGGTATCAACTCGAAAAATCAGATCCGGTTCTGCCAAAAACCAAAATAAATTATTTTGATACGTTTATAATTGATTAATATCATACTAACTGTAAACCTAGCACTGCAGTGTGCTACAGAGAGGTGATGAAATATGTAAAACTACAACGTTTGCGTACTAACAGAATCTCATTCCATCCTCCATCCAGGAGAACTTTAGCGAGATTATATAGAAAGTAGAGGTAGATAGGCAAGTATACCATCCATATCTACAACTGCACTTAAACTTCAATATTCACATTTCCTAACTGAAAAATGGATTTTTATGTAAGTAAGAGTGACCAAATTGTAAAACGCGAAATATAGAATAGAATTTTAAAATATTTCTTTATTTCTAAATGACATACACACAAATGAGAATTCTGTTTAAGATATGCAATAAAAAATGTGAACACTCGAAAGAAATTAAAACTCTGTTAAACAAGATTTAAGTATTCTCCGTAACTTCAATCGGGCAGCGCCGTCACCACCTTTACATTCAATATGAGTTGAAGTTAGTTCCACAGTAATCGTAGCGCTTTCTGTAGGCTGTAATTCAAAAGAACGGGTAATCTTAGTTAAATCTATAGATACGAAAATATGATTTCGCACATTATACAAATTATATACAGATAGATGAAACAACACATAGACAAAAAATAAAAATCATTTTTACGCACAAGTGAAATAATAAATCCATGTGCAGTATGTTGAATTTTAGTTTGTGTAATTCCCTCTTGTAGTAACTTATGAAGCACAACAGTTGAGTCAAGTGATCCCCAAGTGTACGTTGTAGGAGGGCACTTCCAAGGATCGCAAAGATCTATTGAAGACTAATAATACCAATAATTCACGTTACTACAAATCCATTCATTTCAACATAAGTAATATAGATATTCACATAATAAATGAATCAATACATGCATGGAAATTACCTTTATAAGTCGGTATTTATTGTCTGTATTATTCAGTGTGGCAGTAATAGTTGTTGCAAAAACTCCTGTGTCTCCTCTTGCAGATGGCTCCATTTCCTTGGCGAGCAAAGAGTCCATTACTGCAGCAGCCGTTTCCCGCTTCAGTTGCAGCGATATGACGGATCCAGCCGAAAGTTTTTCTATAGATGGATAATCAATGACCAAATCTGCTTTCTGGGGAAGTGTCTTTGGTGGGGTTAAATACTCCTCATGCGTCACAAGAAGACCTGGCTTTAAATCCTTTATGAGCTTGTTGGCTTGATGGAAATTGAGAGCTGTGTCTATAGGACAGTAAGCTACTTTCATCGCTAAGGGCTGGTAGGGAGCAAGACATTCGACGTAAGGGAATTCTGCCTCTACAATATATTCAAATAACGTATGAAATCATACAAAAATATGATTATTTATTAACCTTAGAATACTTTTTGTAACTTACCTGTAAAAATGATACAGTTGTTGTGATTTGTGCCCCATGTCTCAACTAAATGAACAATATCTCCAAATCTTAGGCTCGGATGACCACAAAAGAGAACACAAGGTTGACGAAGTTCTGGAATGTGATGAAGAGATTTAAAGTGTTTTAAGCGTCCATCTTTCACAAGCTGAGCGTGTGGAAAAGGATCTTCGGGCAAATAAACTTTTCTTTGTTTATTATTCGACAACCTAGAACGTTATTTAAAATAGTAAATTAGGTAATTTCTTTTAAAAATTGGAGAAATAAGTTATTTTTACTCGCACTAACCATTCTGCGAGGATATTAGAATACGCAAGCGAAGTTTCTGCATGTGGTGATATGAAATAAAACGGATAGGATCCATATCCACTCGAATCCAGATGATTCGCTAAGCACTCAAATAAGTCATAAATGATTCCACTAGGATAACATGGAAATATTACATTTCCACCAGCCCTCAGAGTACAAACAACGGTCATACAGACATCACCCATCATCGCGTCAGGATTATGATTAGGTGCTTGAGTCAGTCCAGTAAGGAAAAATATATTCGCATCCTTTAAAGCTGATTGTTCCATAGGGCTAAATGTTAAAAAGATTATTATTGAACCATTAACTCTGTTATTTTACGGAATCATTAAATACGTCAATTTTAATATTATATACCTTGGATGTGTTGTAAGTGTGGAAGATGCTGTAATATACGCTATTTTCTTGCTTTCTGATTTTAAAACCCAATTGCAACTGCCAAGAGAAAATCCAGAACTAACAGCAGTTGCTACTATTTTTCCGAAAATAGCCTATTAAAATGTATTTAAAAGTTAATTGCTATAATTACTTATATACATTATTTGGAGTGGATTATTTTATTATTTTTATTGAGATGAAGATTTTTGTCTTACCGTGTTTTCGTTGAATCCAACAATGCGAATTTTGAGCAAGGCATCGCTAATACTTTTTTTAGAATAGATTTCCCGCAGATCTTTGTTAAAGGATTGGCTACCAATTTTAACCGGAAAATTTAATGACGAATCGACTAATTTGAAAATATTAGGACCATCTGCTCTATTCCCAGTTGCTTTAGGTTTTGGAACACTTTGAACAAATTCAACCAACTCTTCCATGAAGAACCGTCCAATATTGATGGTGGGCTCGGTTGCATACACATTTCCATTGAAGTCAGGATGTTCAGTGAAAAAAGGTAATGCAAGAATGGACGACGAGTTGGACACAAGAATAACATCAATATCAGAAATGTCTATTGATGACTCAGTTGGAACACCAAAAAGAGGCGTGGAATCGACCATAACGTAACTGTTCAGCTCACTTAGCTCCTATACAAATGAAAATAATTCTAGCATTAATATTTGAAAATTTGAGCTTAAAACAAAGTTCCAACAATGAATAAAAATTACTTTTTCGAAAGAATTCCGATAATTTTGAAAATGAGGGGCTGAATTGAATTTTGAGTTTCCTGCAAGTGGTAGAGGAAGATAGTTGAGCACCGTAGATAGGTCGAGTGAACAATCCAACATGATGGTCAATCCCCGCCATTTCAATATGCCACAAGGCTTTGAACAAGTCCCCAAATTATACTGTCAAAATGTTATTCAGAGAGTTATTTTTAGGGACTTCATGTGAAGAAAAGTATCGAGTAAAAATGGACTTATTAATCCTCTGTTTATATATGTAATGCCATTGTACATTTTGCTATTATGCAATAAATACCTACATTATAATTTATGTATCATGACATCTACTACAATTATGAAAATAGCCTGCAAGCTAAGGATGAACGTGGTAGGAATGTCCATAGTTTACCGGCAGGCACCCAAAAATAACTGAATGAGATTTCCTGCCATCAGTTTTGGCGAGGTATGCATGTATATATATATATTACTTTGTAAATGCCTTTGCATACTTGTTTTAAAAGAACTGATTAATTAGATCTTTAACTTACGTATTTCATTTGCAATCGGCAACAATCTAGTCCTACTAGTTTAAAAAAGTGACGTTGTTACTAGCAGTTTCTTCGTATCCTCCTGCGTAACAGCAAGTAGACTTTTAATAGTAATAGGTCATGAGCGAAAGACTAAAATCTAAAAACATAAAAGCAAAAAAATCAATTACATTCATCCATATTATATATTCAGTATTAATTATAATTTACATACTGATCTATCGGCAATTTTTTAAAGTTATTGACCTTTTCTATTCGATGATTTATGTTTACTGATTTTCGCTAGCACAAATGATTCCAGAAAATCCAAACTCTGGTGCAGTCAGTGCAAATTCTCACGACGCTGGCTGGTGGCACAGGCTTCTGACTGACTACTGAAGAATAAATGGTAAAGGAAGACGAATGCCCGAAATTCCGATGAATATTGAGTGGATATGTATTTTGATTGAACACTTGTTTGTTTGTATTTTCGGAAAGTCAAGATGACTTGATTCATTCACTCATTCACACTACTATACGGCTCACGGAACGCATATCAATGCAACAACGTATAATCGCGGCTTGTTGCTTTTACCTTGCTTTATACACAAACACTACCCGGGAATTATGATGGTCAACTTTTTGTTCTGCTTGACTTAATTTCGAGATCTCATCCGCATCCCTGTGCCTGTTTGCTTTTAAGTTGTATACATGTAAAATTTTGGTCTTCAGAATTTGTCTTAAAGAAGGTAAATTAAGCTTACAAACTAAATATTTTGGAAGTACCATTGTTGAGTAAATGTTGTACATTGAGAGAGACAAAATTACCTTAATTATTATGCATGCATGAAACTTTTCTGGGATACACAAATTATTGTTGATGTAAATGTAAACAAATGCCGAATGTTTTCCGATAATCACTGATTCTGATTAAATTTTTAACTTTACAGGTTAAATGACAGTCATTTATACATACATGGTACACATATTATAACTATCTAATCCAAATCAGCTGCCAGCACTTAAAAAAGTTTATGTAAGAACAAAGAAGAACATCATACGAAATTGACACAGAACTAAGAACATACGATCACATTACATTATCAGGACACGAACACTAGCCGGACTAACAATGGATTTGCAATGGTCTCGTACGAGAGAAGATCATTTGATAACATGGGCCCAAGATATCGTTTTGTATGAAGTTGAAGACTTTGATCCCGGGATTGACCATTTTAAGCTGCGACCCGGATGTAAGAATTCGAAATCTGCTTCCTTTGATTGCATTTTGTTCGACCTGACTGATTTGGGAATCTTTTTACATGAAATTAGGGCAACGTATCGCCGACACCAAGATTGCGATGTTTGTTGCAAAAGTTGGAGATTTTCCTTTCTCGAAAGTGATCGATGTATATCCAGGCGCGGATGCTGAAGGAATGATTGCCGTTGGGTTGCAGAATGGGAAGGTTGTGCTTACTTCCTTCGGAGCAAGTATCATCAGCAAGGAATTCGGTTATTGAACACTAATAATACCATGCATATGTACATAATTGGGGCCACTATTGTGTAGAATCACCTTCTTCCTCATTATCTTACGAAATATCAATGTAATTTTTTGTATCTTTCAGTTCCTAAACACACGAGACAAATCAATTCTCTTCAATGGAATACCGCTTCTCCTAATCTTTTAGCCGCAGGATTAGATAAAGCCCGCTCCGATTATGCTGTTGCTATCTGGGATGTTTCTGCTAGTAGTAAATTTGTCAACGGATTTCATTCTGATGCCCTCCGACCTGCAATTGAACTTGGTGTTTCAGAAACTGCGCATTCCGTGGCTTGGGTTGAGTCAAAGTCGCTTTTGGTTGGCATGAATGGGAAGCACATTAAGCTCTTCGATCTAAGAGGTATTCGTATATAAAAATTTTATTTACAGCAAACTTTAGGAGTAATTCCGCCTTAGGAGTCGGTATCGGATAACATATTATTAGGAGAAAGTAAACGAAATTAATTTTTTGGACAGATCCACAGCCGAAATTGGGGAGCACAGCTTCTACAAAAGCTATTTATGGTATCAGCGTGGACACTCTTGCCAATCACAGGGTAGCTTCTTATGCAGACAATCAAGTTTTTGTATGGGATATGAGGAACTTTGACAAACCTTTTGTTGTGCTCAATCATTACAAGTCAATATCCAAAATAGGATGGTGCCCCACAAGGTAGAAGTTGTTTTCCTGCAAATCTCAAAAACACTACTCATTTATCTCACTTACGTTATTTCGTGTGATAATTTTAAAGGTCCGGTCTGTTAGCATGCTTGGAAAAAGATAGTTCTTACATTATGTTGCATGATGTCCATCATGCTGCGATGTCCACTGAAGAAGGCGAACCAGCTGTGCTCGAAAGAAGGCTGACTCCCAGTAGCTCAAGTTCTCTCTCCACGTCAATTAACGGGGTGGTTGCCTTAGCCTCCTTTGCGTGGCACCCTAATGAAGACAATCTATTAACTACAGTTACTGCCGGAAGTAATCTGTCCTTTTACAATAACAAAATTTCTTTGTCTCTGAATTATTGTACTTAACGATGATTTTCTTAACGCAGACAATCTTTGGAATTCGGTTGTTTTTGAAAGAATCACCTTAAATTGGTCACCAACGTCAAAAATGGGATGGTCAAATGGGAAAAGAACAATTCAATATATCGACAATACGGATCAAATTTATTCTATGTTAGATGACATTTCAATAAAAATGAAAAATCGGGCAGGTGAAAGTTATGGACTGAAAGTAAGTTTCTTGAGCTATCATACATACATTTAGCATTAGCTCGGCACTATTTATCAATCCGTGTTAAATGATAATTGTTAAAAATACAGTCTCCTCTGAGAGAAAACGGGAAAATTGTACACGATGACGCTAGTCTTGTAAAGCTGTGGGAATGGTTGGATTACTGTAAATTGGTAACCGAAAAAGAAAAGTATCGTGTACCCTCAATCGGGAATATCAAGTTTCCGGGTGCAAGAGCTGTCTTACGCATTGATCCTTCCCCCGGTGGGGTATATTCTCCAATGAAGTCTGAAGTGATTCATAATACTTCCTTTGATTTACACACAAATAAAACTTACAAGTAATTGTGGTTAATGTCCTTGTTTAACGGTTTTGTTTTAAAAATTCAACTCCAACATGATAATTTATTTGAATTGATGTATTTTCTTTCAATTTAGTTTAATATACCGAAGTGAGGAGAGAAGTTTCGTGCAACAGCTTTGTGGTTGGAGTTCAGATACAGCTTCCGATAGTCAGGGTCCGCATACTAGGAAAGCAGCTATTGCTCTTTTTCATCTGAAATTAAAGCAAGCAATCAAAATTCTCAATGATTCGGAGCACACTATTGTTGCAATGGCCATTGCTGGGTTTACAGAAGAAAAAAATTCTTTATGGAGAGAATTAGCACATACAAATTGTAGTAATCTTACTGATCCTTACATCAGAGCGATTTTTGCATTTTTAACTGAGTCGGACACGAATTATGAGACTATTTTGGTACGTAAAACTATTCCAAAAGTCAGTATTTTAAATTAAGTAAGACAAACATTGATATGAGTGATAGAGAATCAAATAATAATCGAGTGTACTAAGGCAATTACTAATGTAGGTATATGTTATGCAATACTCTTTTAGAACGAATGTGAATTGACTGTGGCAGATCGTCTGGGATTTGCCTGTTCCTTTTTACCTGATAGTAAACTTATTAGTTTTGTCCAAGATTTGACGACTTCTATGGTTAAACGAGGCAACTTGGATGCCATACTTCTGACAGGTTACAATAAATCATAATATTATACTACTTCTGAAAGTAATTTATGATCAAAGATTTGAAACGTGCATTTGTCTGTGATTTTAATGTAGGAATGACTCAGCAAGGTTTGCCGCTTCTGCAAAAATACTTAGATATGACGGGTGATGTGCAAACTGTAGCTATGTTAGCAATTAGGACAATGGCAATGGATATACCTTCTACTCAACAATTAAAAATCTGGATTGACAGATACAGGTACCAAAGTGATGAAACATAAACTATTTTTGTGTCGATACAAATGGTATTTTAAACAAAGTAATTTTTGTATTTAAGTGAGTTGTTGGATTCGTGGAAGTTATGGGAGCACCGAGCTGAATTTGATATAATGAAGAATACTAATAATGCTGCATTGATTCCACAACCGGAAGTTACAATTTCTTGTAATTTTTGTGGGAAATCCATATCTCCTGTTGGACTTCCTGGTCTTGCTCGAAACACTCAACTATTTTCTCGATTTACTACAACGAATGCAAAATTGAAGTTATCATGCTGTCCAAGTTGTCGTAAACCCTTACCGAGATGTGCTATATGTCTATTACATATGGGAACTATTCTTGGAAGTGGAACAGAACCGATAATCGAAGTTCAAAAGACAGGAGCATCGGCCGAAGCTCTATCATGGTATACATGGTGTCAGTCCTGTAGGCACGGGGGACACACTGTTCATCTACAACAATGGTTTCAGTAAGTTTCCAAAACACTAAAAAGATTTGGGCAAATATACTATGATTTTACAATTATTATAGTTTTACAGCATAATGATGATTTCAATTTGTTTAATTGTTCATAGGAATCAATCAGAATGTCCAGTAACGGCGTGTTCTTGTAGATGCATTACATTAGATAAAGTAATTGACTTTCCGTCTTAATTTTGTCTTAAAACGATTGTATTTTATACATTTTTGTATACATAACAGTCGAAATTGTTATTAAATCTGTAAATAAATAGAGGGGGGGATTTTTCTATTATACTTAGCATGAAGAATTTGTACGTTAACTTTTATGACTTTTGAGGAATCATGAGTCACTCTAAAATTGCATTGTCTACGTCGCACCATATTCTTATCTTCAAAATGATATCACAGAATATGTTCCAAGTAAACGCATTAATAGCTAAACAAGATGATAACGATGGCCATGACAAATGAGATTGCTTACAGAAATTCTAGTAATCCCATATGTTTTCGCAACTTCTACGTATTACAAATTGTAATCCGAACACAAAAAATCGATGTGCCTTGTCTGGTAACAAAATCCCTGCATCTAGCAAGACAAAAACATGACTAACAGATATGTCAAAATTGTGCTTTGTATAACACACTATAATGTATGATCATGCTTTAATTAATGCACATCATTTTAAAACATTATAACTACAGCACATGCTGCTACCACTAATATCTGTGTCATGCTGTCCACTACAAAAAATAGTTCACCGATAAACGTGGAGGACTATCTATGAAATGTTTTAGTATTATTGGTATTATGTTTCAGGAATATCTATATTGTAGAAATGTGGAGTAGTAGTAAACGTGTAATGTAGACCATACACACCAGTCACTTTATACAGTTCATGAATCGGCATCATACAGTCCATGAAAATTCTTAATAAATAAACCTACTTATAGTAGGTACATTAGCATCAAGTGATATGGTAAGTAAGACGATATAGATTTCTTGTTCACATTTCTTGTTTTGCAATACAGCATTAACTCTCTATAAAGCTTTGATATGAACTAGAGCGTACGAAATCCAGCTCGAGAATCAAGTCTTATCCCTAAGTATGTTGTTTGTCTGCCAACTGAAATCTGAAATGTTATTATGTGATCATAATTACAATTGTCACGTAAAGGACACTTAATCTTACGTGCTAATCCGATTTATATTGTAGAGAGATAACAATGGGCTGATTTGTGAGTGTCATAGGGCTGATTTACATATTCTTCTTTGTACTATCTGTGTACATTCAGGAATTATGTCCAACAAGAGACAATTTAACGCTGAAATTATTAAATATTACACTGCCATTTTGCCATAACGAGTGGACTGTGACATATGTGACATCACACAGTAAATTATGCGATGAAGAGGATCGCTATGTATATTGTATGACCGCTTAATTCTGTGTGGTTTGCATCACGCGATCCGATTTCGTCTGACAGTGTGCACCAGTTTTTCATCGTAGTAAAAGATTACCACTTGCTATTGTAATGTGGTGATTCAGTACCAGGATAACCTCTTTCTTCGTGTAACAATAAAAATTTTCTGTCTTGCCGACCCGGCATAAAAATGGTTCAGACAAAAATATCTGACAATATCCTGCTGATCTTCAGTGTGGCTTCATGTCAGTTTAGGTTATCGTCTATCAATACATAGATAGATTAACTGGCATTGGGAGACTATTTTTACCAGCTTGATACTAAAGAATCTCTGAATGAATAAGATGAAGCATGCCACTTTTGTACACGAAAACATTAGTTTGAGACTTTGGGGAATTCATGCCACTATCCAAAAACCCAAATAACATAAAAAGTTTAGTTAATGTTATATTTATAATTCATTCCTTCAATCATCAGGTATCACTATGTAGATTAGATGTAGTACGTTGCTCCAACTGCTACGGAAGATATTCTATACAGATCTACTGTTAAATGGTCCATTTTATGGTAACTGAACTGTAAATCCATAGCATTTTGTATATGTACGTATAGGTTACATACGTAGTACATAGGAAAATATTTCTTACATCTACCTACAATTTCAGTAAGCTGATCGGGCTATGTATGTGTTGAAATCTGGATAATAAGATAGAAAGCTTTCATAGAAATCCTTATAGGTATTCGATCTAAGTTTTTTACAGCTACATCTCATAGGCAGATCCTCATTTTGAAATTGGGATTTTAAAATGGAGAGGTATAAGGACCAACTGAGAGTTTTGAAAACTTCGATAACTATCTCCTCCTACGAATGTAATTAAACATTTGATTATACATCATTATGAAATTCAATGAAAGCTATTGAGAGAATTATATAGATGTAACTGTAGAGTAATGTTTCAGTGATCGGTTGTAGTTCGTAGAATTTGGTGGGCTACATTATGATTATGCATTAAAATTTCTACCCGTCTACCCCGTCCGTAGGACGGGCTTATTTCTAGTAGAGGATAAGTAGGTTAGTAATGCAGAAGATGTGGAAGCACTTCTGAAAACTATAAATTGATTAGATGAACTGTGTATTTACGCGTTTTAGGTAGTGAAGGTGTATTTATAGCTGAGGAAGATTTATAGCGTCATAGTCGAATGTTGTGATTTGTGATGTAAGTAAAAGATATCAACTGGTACAGTCAGTTTGGAAGACCAAGGATATTGAAGATATATAACCATAATGTCTAGATCTTAACTTTCTGTCTTGAATCCTGGATGAACAGATTGACGAATGAGCCAAGACTCAGAAAGTGATGGGTCAATAGATCTTCGGAGATGCCAACGAAAGGGAACAACTCACGACGATCTATTCTGGCACTCCCAACCGGTTGAGTCGTGACCGGCTAATATAAAGCTTTTCCTGGGCAGGTTTTCTTTCTCTTTACTCAAAATCATTTCTCATCTCTTTCTCAGAGACATCCTCTAGTAATTTTATATCTTTTTATAACTTCAGCTATTTCAATACGTGAGACTCTATTCTAACGGTGGAGGTGGAACTTCTTGTATTTCTTACGTGATATCATCGCTAAATCAAATTGAGATGGGGATCCGTGTAACTCTTACTATTCTAAACTGACAGAATTTAGATGATTTTATTGAGTCACTGTGATCAAGGCCAGAAGACATGTTTTCAGAAGCATGTTTAAATATATATATTATAACATTGGCAGGTTAAAGCATCTCCTTATTCCCTGTATCTATAAAATGTAGCATGGCTGGAAATGATGAAATAATGAATTTGTTCTTATTAACTTTACTTCCTAAACGTTTGTACAAACATGTCCGAACAAATCTATGATTTATAAGATAACTACCATTAAGAATGCAACAAGGTAACTACATTACCATTTCTAAATTAAGAGCAAGGTGAGCACTTTTATCTCCAGCTAGCATCTCATACATTTGAGAGTTCAAGGTGTCTTCCAGTATCTCACGTTAACTATAAAATCAGGTTTTTCTCTCGTACACACACAATGTTTGAGACTTTCCGCAATTTATATGTGTATAATGTACATGCATACTTCTACGAACTTTTTAATTATATGAAACTTATCAATACAGTTTCTGTCTTATAGGCAATAACATTCACATTATAACTCTATACGCATATTTCTTGCGTAAAGATTTTAAGATCCAAACAGCATATTTGCGCATATTACTGACTTGACTGGTACTAACATAAAAAATTAGGTAATTTTAGTAAGATTTAGGATATTCACTTGAAGAAACGTCAATGCAACTAGGTGTAATATATGTATAACTACCAATCTGCTACTATATATGCTTTACAGATAAGAAGTATTTAAGTGTACATATAAAAGCAATATCTCAAATTGAATTGTATAGACGCAATTTCCAAGAATAAAAGAGTCAATTGCGTACAAAAGAACATTGAGTATCTTTATCGATACATCCACTTTTACTTTCCTGAGTTAAATTCATTCGAGAAGTTGTATATCATGCTGGAACATAAGAGATGAAATCACAAGCAGTAAATTCTTACTTATTGCTGATAGTTATTCAAATGGTACCCTTTCTTTATTGAAATAAATACTAAGATACCTACTAAGGCATGTTTGTTGTATGAATTTGGTATAGTTTTATTTATGTGGTCCTAGGATGTATGTATGGAAATATTTTATATTTTAAACGAGTGGTTAGTTCCATCGTGTTTCTTCTCCATTGTTGTGACCATTGTGTAAGGCTGGACTGTCGAGTTAGCCGAGTAGTGTACTTGTCTATTCTTTGTTTTGGCTCAACAGCTCAACTCTCCATGAGCATAAGTAACTGTGCACGGACGGATAATGAATGCGAATAACATTATCATTTTCTATGGAGCTATTTAATTCATGCAGCTAGAATTAATTTGTGTTTCACCATGGGAAGTCTCCTACTTAAACCCTCTCAACATTCAGAAAGAGTAATTGCACTACGTAATTTCTCAAATTATTCATACATGTGTTTTTCTTGTAGGAGAAATGTAATAAGTAAAACTCAACAAATATTAGACGTGTATTTGGTTAGAAAACTTGGCTATCTGGACAGGTCAACTCCTCAGAGTTTTAAAATGTCCAAACGAATTTAATGTAGAAATGGACCATAGCAGGTACTTTTGACATTAGGAGATATCCAAACAAATGTATCAATAATAATATTATTGTCGCTTCTAATTTGGAATCCGGGACCCGGGATTTAAAATTTTTGATTTTAGTAGACTAATTTATGTATTAAATGGGATGATAATCTCAGATAAGTCAGATTGCTTTCAAAGACAAAGGAAATCCATTGAGTATTAAATGAACAAAGAAAAAATAATTTTGGTAATAAAATAGATTTTTCAGAACTGAAACTCAACCCGTGAGATCCAATACTAATGCCAAGGGAAGATTCTTGCATACAAGATTTAATGTAGAGATTTTTAACCAAAGTTAATCAAAGAAGCTAATAAATTGTGTATTATTCCAAACCACAATAATTTTGTAGGTAATCTGTCCTGGACGGGTTGATTTCTGAAGACATGATGTTGATTTACACCTTTTGATTTGCGATTACGCGTCAGAATGTACACATCACTAATTTTGTAGAGTAATTTCTGTGGATCTGTGAAAAGTGTATTGTTTGTCAAGTTTTATTGGAAATAATAAAGGCAGTTTAATTTGAGGTGATGCCAATGTTGTTATTATAATGATTTTGTTCGTGACTTTGTGTTTTTCTCATAAGTAACATGCACGCGTTTCCCAAACTTTTATTCGTTTTAAGCATACGCTGTAGGTAGGGATTTGTAGGATAATGAAAGGCAGTTCACTCATCAGCATAGAACAA
This sequence comes from Tomocerus maximus, assembly GCA_019776445.1. Taxonomy (NCBI): domain Eukaryota; kingdom Metazoa; phylum Arthropoda; class Collembola; order Entomobryomorpha; family Tomoceridae; genus Tomocerus; species Tomocerus maximus. Next base: position 3,482 of record JABASH010003082.1, on the reverse strand, counting down.
CATCGCATACCATCCGCGACTTATCAGAGATTACCTAGTGGTACTTATGTATCTTGCTAAACACATTAATAATACAGAGATGCAAATTTTGACAGGTTTTTTGTTCAATTTTCTCCAGGTTTTACTTGTTTTCATTCTGCTGACTGCGCTAGGTATGTTTATTGGTAGGTAAATGCTTGCACCGCTTGAGATGAAGGAAAGTGACTAGGATTGGAATTATTTTGTATACAAGTCAGAAGTGGTAAGTCTCATATGGATGGACAGTATAAAAAATAGTTTTACTTAATTTATTGCATGTGATGTGGTAAAACCTGAAGTTATGTGTTCATCATCAGCGTATCTATCTAACATAGTCAAAATGAATGAACACAGGAGAAATATTTATTCAGTTAGGTGATGTTACTTTCAGAATGAATTGCTCCTTTGTACGTTAATAATTGGTGTGATGAGTCTAGTTCCTAAATTCTGCGTGTACATTTGCTTAAATTCTTCACAGAACAAAGAATCATTAGTTCAATGAATTAAATCCATAGAACCTATTTATTTATTAGCATTGATTTCGTGTGCTCTTGTAATGAGTGAAGTTCAACTCAAGTCTAATTGATTTCTTTGAAGGGAGAAATGTAAACTTTTCCCCTGCACGAATCATAGAAATTACATAGAATCAACTGCAACTAGGAGGGACTCGTCTGAACAAGTCTGGCACACTGTATCTACAGACTTATCAATTTGCTCCATTAGAATCATTTCATCTGAAGCGAGCCAAGCCAACAGCTTTTTTCCACAGACTAGAAAAACTCAATCATTTTATGATTTTTCTAATCTACCATCTTTTTCTCCAACGTTCAACAGATTTACCAGTAATCACAGAGCCTGGCGAGAAACACATACATCCCACTTCCAAATGGACAATTTACATAATTTTCTTGAATTTTTAACACAATCTTAAACCAAATCTTACACCTAGGAACCTTATTCCCTATGAAAAATATTTTCCTAGGTATTCAGAGTCTTAGTATGAATTCCTATGTTGTGATTGTCCATGGTGTTATAATAACTTAACAATGCATACAATTCTACTGGCAACTAAATAGTAGCAGTGTGATGTTTCTTCTTATCTTTTGCAGGACACCACATTTTTGTCCAGTACACAATTTAAAAATCTTTTTATAAGAAATTTTCCAAATGATGCGGCATGGTCTTCCATCTGTATAGTATCTGTTGAGCATTGCAATGGTCCATTCTATATGAGCATTACGAACTGTCAGCTTTACCGTTCAACAGTGTGATTGTGAATCAATGAAGAAACTTACATTTAAGAATACCTAATTTTTTTTGTTCCATCAGGGAAATGACTTCATCTGCATGATTAGTAATTATTTTTAAATTGGTTTGTACTTAAAACTTTTAAGCAGATGTTAATAAACACTTGGATTTTTCAGAAAATACAACTCGCTTTTGATGGCCTGATAGGATTGTCCAATACATCGCCAGCGAAAAAGTGTCAAATGTCTTTCCTGTAGTACCGACCTGATATTTATTAATTGCGTAAGCGGAGAAATAAGCAAGGCCTTGCCAAAACAATATAATTATTTGGTAAAAACTGGAAGCTTAAGAGCGATGAAAGGATAACTGAAAATTGAGGTATGGATGGATGTATTAAGTCTAAGTGTAGCATTTATAGTTGAATACCTGTATAAGTACAGTAGTAGTAAATAGTAGTGTATAGTAGCCCTTGTAAGTTGTAAGATGAGCAAATGGGATTCTTGTTCAGATCCCATCATATTCTCTGGCAGGACATAAATAAGTTGAAAGAATAGAGTCGAAGAGATGGGAACAGTTGAATAGAGTTACCTGACTGCTAATAGTTTGACTGAATATCCCGTATAAACTTTTTACAGAGTTGTTTTGCTATTGTGATACGTGTATCTGCAGACTAGTGACAAACCAGTATTTTGGTGTAGAGTAGAAGAAACTAAGAGCTAGTCCATCTTGTTTATGTAAAATATTTTGGGGTAAAATGCAGTTTTTCCAGTTTGTCTTCCATTATCGGGATTTTACTTTCCATCCTTAGATATTGCAATGAAGCATTTACTTATGACTTGTCTTTGTCCAGTTTACCTCGGGATAAGCTTCTAGAATGCTAAACTCAAATTTGTGCTGAAGCCAATACAGCACAGAACAATGAATAGCAACAGCCTGACTTCATCTCCAATACATTTTCATTTTCTCACAATTCTCTTAACATTCTGTACACAAATCCACTATACACTATTCAAGTGTGCGATATTTATATAGATTTCAATATATCCGTTATATAAAATGGTAATAATAAGAGATGCGTGTAAACAGCCATTAGAGAAGATGAACGGAAGATGATTCGAGAGTGAAGGTGAATTGTGAATAGTAATCAGCAATATGTTATGCAAGCAAGTTAAGCAAAGTAGTTAAATTTTCATTGCCTTATTATAATACATGCTAATATCTTAGCATTGTGATTACCACGTAGTCCAAGCTTTCTGAGACTGATTCTGAACACCAGTATAGTCCACTCTATAATATTAAGCTTAGAATCCTATTAACCGTAAAGAATAGAAGAGGAAAGTAATTCTTGAAAGTTTATTTTCTTACTGTACTAAAGACGAATACTAAATGTACATTTAGATTAACAAATCTTGTGGAACAGTGCACGACTTTGGACAGAGAGATTCACGTTCAGCTCCGTGGTGGCAGATTTCGTTTATTTTCTACTGCGAGCATAATCATTATCATTCCATGCAGAGAGCTACCGTTTATTTCATTTTACTCATTATAATATTTCAGCCACACAATTCAAACCTTTGGCTAAAGGCAACCTTAAACCATCTTCAGCTTCCCAGTTCTCAATATTTTCCTTTTCTCTGTCTTAAGATAGTCAGACTTCTTGATGATGATCTCCTTAGCTTCGCCTCATCCTATTTCCTTCCAGCAATATGCAACTATACAGATTAGAGCTTACAGAATGCATTATCCTCCCAATTATGTACTCTACAGTTTCTATGCATTTTTTGCTCTGCTTTTCATAGTTATTCTTATTATCTATTATTACTTGCTCTATATTATTATCATTACCCCTTACTCACTTTATATCAATACTTTTTCAATGAACATAGGTACTAGCGCCTACTAGGTACTTATTACTAACAAGTTTTCCTCCTAGGTATTTGTTTGAAATGTGAAAATGTTTTAACAAAATGAATTCAAACACAGCAAGGCTAAAAATACAAATTATTTTATGAAAATTCTACACTCTGTCCTGGTATTTTCCAATTTTTAAGATCCGAGTGAGTTCTTTGTTTAAAATTTACATTTTGGGAGAATTATCTGTTGATTCGCATTCATAAGTCCCCTTCAATAGCATTTATCAAATATTTACTTCCTAAAGTTTCCAAATAGATAAATAGCCAACTCGATGAAGGCTCTTTTTAAATTTCGCCTGTATC
>JABASH010003081.1:0-17685 GCA_019776445.1 Tomocerus maximus | reverse complement strand
GGGTGGGGTGGCATCGGGTGTCGGGTGCTTTCGATGAGCCGGAAATTTATCAAAACAGTTTTCTGAGTGTGGCCATTGCTAAGCAACCGTATCATCGAGGCAGCCTTAATGACACAACCCTTAGTACAAGTTTGGACCTGCTTATACATGTCTAGTACTAATGCCTAGTTTACAGAAAAAGCAAAAAACTTAACTTCGGTTGACATCTTTCCTAACTTTTTTCAAAACCGACGGTTTTTCTCTATATAACAGATGCTTCTTCAATGTGTTAAGGTTCAATTAGTTTAGTTTGGTGTATCATACTACTGCAATTATTGCTGGTTATCCCATTCTTCTAAGAAATATTAAAAATTTTAATCTTGAGATGTTTTTCTACTTCCCCTGGTCAAAAATATCATTTGGAAACTTTTTGTGGGGGTACTCCACTGTCGGTCCGATTTTCTACGACCCTATGAGAACGATGTCAATGAAATTTTTATTACGGGTCCATAAACTTTTGTAGGACTACTATCAGATGGGTATTGTTAACAATCGCCTTTTATAATAATACCACCATTTTTGTTATACTTTTATACTTCAACCCATAAATATTAGTATATTTATTGTCCCTTTTATCAGTGTTTTATGATCCTATGGTAAATGTTTTAATTTGACTTTATGGACCGTTAATAAAAATTACAAATTATATAGCACCAGAGATTTATAGGTGATCCACTCTCATCAGTTATCATTTTCTGTTTATTAGCTCTCATATACAATTCATTCGGTCTTATCTTGTTATCTGTCCATCCATAACGGAAATTTTTCCGTAAAAATACATTATGACATTTATAGACTATTACGGTATACTATTAAAATTCTACAGCAATATTTTACTGTTAAGCAATGAGAAAACCCTGGAAAACATCTAAAAATCTAGAAACATAGTTATATATTAATCATACATTAGTTATTACATTAATTAGCATCGTAACTAATTTAGCTTCCTTCCGTTTACTATTCTTAGAAAATAGATGTTAAATTTAATTAGGAGTAGAAACTGTAGCTGCTGAATTGACTCCATTGCTATATTTTTGCAAAATAGTAGTTTGAATATTCTTATCATGGAAAATGGTAGTATTTCCAATTTCACTCCATAAATATATAATGTGGAAGTGTCTGTATCGCCATTTATGTGTACGGTCATCATGTACATGTATACATACAATAAAATCATACAATAAATATATTAAAAAGTAATGATTTACTTGAAACATTTAGGAAACATTTTATGTTTAGATACATTATAGGCTATACTTATATGTAATTACCTCTACAAGGGTTTTATTCATGGGTACATTTAGACTTTGTCACAAAATTGTACCCAACAAATACCACGACTCAATGGCATTTTGTGGAGTTTTGGCAAAACTTAACCAGGTTTGTCAACTTGTCACAAAGAGACTTTAGTAATTACTAATAATTAGACATCCGACTTTAATCATCTGTATTCTTAAACGGATGGAGATGGATTTCAAACAAATAAGTCAAAACAAGATAAATTTGGTTTTGCAAAACTATGTATTTGCAATTGTGAGAATCGTGAAAGTATCTAAGGACATAGACAATTGGAAAAACTCTGGCTACTGGTAATAGAAGAAAGTCAGGTTCATCAGTTAACCAATTCTCAATCCTCTCGGAGACAACGCGACACCTAAAATGACAGACGCTTCAATTTATTAATGGGATTCAGAACAAATTTTTTCTTTCCCTCGCCAACATTTTAGAGCGGCATTATATATAAGCTTCTAAGCCCCTTCGCTGATTATTTGAAATGTCATACCATAAGTACACCTCAATTAAAGACAGCGATTGTAGTGTTCAAAACGTTTTTTTGATTAAAGACAGAAGATATACCGTAAATAGACAAAATGTATTGAATATTTAAGATATTTGCAATATCACTGTCTTCTGTACATTAATGTTAAGATTTGTTTGCTGAATTGAAGCTTTAAAGAGTTGAGAGTAAATAAACATGTAATCGAAAAATGAAATTTTGGTGTATGTAGGTACATGAGAATTAATGGAATATTTTAGCATGTGATCTACAATAACCAACCATGTTCACTTATTTACGATCAAGGTACTGTCAAACACACTGGTAGAAAATTATTTATAGACAATACTATTACGAGCGTATCCAGTGCTGAGAATTTGCTCAATAACTCAAAAAGCATTACAAGTGGGTATTTTTCGCTTCTTTCCAGGGTCCTGAGGAAGTAGGGGACGATGGATAATTACAAATTGTAATTTACAATGGTGTACAAAGATGGAAATTCAGAAGGACATTTATCGGCTTTAACAAATTGGGAAACATTGTAATCGACTATAAATAAATTCGAAGACACCCACTCGCTCTACAAACGATTGTGACTACACCTACTCGAAGTCTGGAACTCTTGCTAAGTTAAATAATTATCAGCATTGTTACAATATTGCCAGCGCATATTTCTAGTTTGAGATAATTTAGCCACCAGTTGAGGAACACATCTGCAAAATAGACAAATATTTCAGTTGTATCTCCATAAATGGTTAGAAGTGTGAGACCACTACTACTAATAAGCAATAACGAGAACACAAAATTTAAGTTTCTTTCACGAACATACTTGTAAATCTCAATATTGATTGTTGTATGGTTTTTGGTGATAATTGTATTTATACGGTTCAGAAGAATTGGGACCCGGGTGTGTATTTTTGGCTCTCTGTCCAGCTTGATAAGCATCTCGCTGATGATCTTGTTGAGTATTATCACCATTACTAGATCGGGTGAAAACCATTGTTTGTCGGGAGTAATTAGATCCATTGTAGTCATCATTGCTTTTCTGCCCCTGTCGACCTTGCCCATAAGACGACATCCCAGATGGAGGATAATGTGACTGGTTGGAGTATTCATGGTCCTGTTTGGCTGAATTTGGTAAACTTGAGTTAGAGAAAGTGCTCCTATATTGGCCTCCTTCGGATTTTGCGGAATTGTATTGTCTGGTGTCGGTAGAATTATCAGACTGACGATTGTATTGATACGAATTTCTGTCTGGAATGTCTCGGCGGGGTGGGCGAGAATATCCCCCACGCCTTGATTGGTAATCGTTGTTGGGTTTGGACTGATCTCTGTAGCTAGACTCCTCAAAACTATTGTGCAGCGTGTCAACTTTCTTAGAACTTCCAGAACTGCTAGATCCTCGAGTGTCCCCGTACGCACGTCCGTAATCTTCACGATATTCATTCACCACTTCTCTGCTTTCTTCTTTCCGCCAATTGTTAGGATCTCCACTACAATCCATTGACCGATTGTTATATCCTTTTCCTGCGTAAGCCTGCCTGTCGTCTGAGGGATGGACATCTCCATATCCGCCAGACTCCCCAGATTTAAATTCATTGTAGGTCCTTTGATTTAAAATGCCATTATCATCCTTTCCTTGCGACCGGAACTCATTAACTTCCAAAAATGGTTGATTTTGTCTGTCTGAGTTTCTGTCTCCTGCATATGAAAACGTTCTCGTGCCTTGCGGAGACTTCTTTTTCTGATATTTGTCGTTATTTTTACTATCGTAGCCCTCATTGTAATAATTTTGCCGTGAGTTGGCACCCTCATTACTTTTATAGCCACTGTAGTTTCTGTTTTGGTATCTTGAGTTTTGATCATAAGACTGCTGATTGGACGATTCAGAATTTCCATAAGTGTTCCCACGGTTGTAATTCTCTCGCTGATTATAATCTGATGACTGCCGTCGAGAATCTGGTCCTTGCCACGTCTGTCTGTCCTTGTTGTCATTATCGTATCTATTGGACGACTCATACTGCTTATGGCTGGACGGATAGTCTCTTTTAACGGTTGGCTGTTTGTCATTTCTACTATACTCATTGAACTGTCTCGGTGAATGCCCAGAGAATTTGTTGTTAGAGCTGTACTCCTGGTTTGGATTTTGGCTGTAATAATCATTTTGACTTTTTCCCTTTACAAATTTGTTTTGCAAGCTTGGAAATTCATTTTCGCCCTCATATCTAGTTTTACTGCGCTGTTCACGCTTGAAACTATCGACAGACATGCTCAATGCTAGCTGATAATCATCACCTTGATCATCATTACAGATAACTGCACCAGGCTTTCCTGGAGCTGTTTCTGGTTTAATGTGCTGCTCTATAAAACCGAATAAAGATATGCTTTTCGTGGGCCTTTGATATTCACGAGGTACTGGTTCAGCGTCTTCTTCATCAGTTTTTACATTCCGCCACTTTGTTTTTTCTTTAGGTTGAGACGTTTGTTCCTCCCGGAATTTTGTAACTTTGTTTGTATCCTGAAATTACAAAAATAAGTATCTTATTTCCTAGTTTACTACATATGATCAGGCTGTTTATTTTTTAAATTTAAAATATACTTTTAGATGCTGTAGCGCTTTTCTAGGATTTTTATATTTTTTTAAAGCTTCTTCAGCTTCTTCTAGCGGGAAGCCCTCTCTAAGAAGATCCACCAGCTCCTTATCCATTAGCTGAAATAAAAATTAGCAAATATTAAAATTGTTTAAAGCACCTTACATAAAATGAACACTTTACAAATCCCAACTGTTAAATATTTACATTTTTGGCAGGTGGGCACCAATTTTTTTTCAAAGATTTATCTTTGACTTCTTCCAATGCTTGATCTCTCTGTACTTCAAACTCAGTTTTCTTGCCTTGTCCTTGTTTCGCACCTTCTCTTTGTTCATTGACTATATCCATCGCCTATTTTAAACCAAAAGATAAATTGCAACTCCATTGCCAAATAGAAAATGAGTTTTTGAATAAGTACCTTCATTTTTCTTAAAGCAACTACATCGATGCCAGCAGTGGCATTGTAGCCGAAAGGCTTCCACAGAGGGGGACCTCCTGAACTGACGGTATTATAGCCCCATTCTTGCTTGACATTAAACTTCCTTTGAAGTGTCCATTTCTCAACTAGTTTTGGAACATGACCGCCCAAAACTTCGTAAACATCCGAAGAAAGACAAAATGTCCCATGTGTGATAGAAACCGGTTTCACCATTCGAATTTTAGTTCCTGGAGGCGTGTTCATGCTATAATATCAATTAAACACATTTTAATTCATTTCAGTGTTCTCAAAGATTTTACTGGCTTTAAAAAAATCAAATTACCTCAACTCTGGAGACGAATGGTACATAAGTGCATATATATTAAAATCTCCATCACTTAAGACTACTTTTAACACATCTGTTCCAGGATGATAAGATCGAGGAAGCTCACGATCCTCTTTTGGTACTGAAACGTTTAAAATGTGCTGTAGCTGAAATATTGATCCTGAAGGAATTATTTTACGGCTATCATTCAAACACGCCCGTAAAAACCTCTTTGAACTGTCAGAAGTAGCCAAGTCTTCCTAAAAATCGATCAACAAATTAAATGTATATTAATCAACAGCCAAAATATGTAATTCTCGACATGTGTAAGCATTTCTTTCAAGAATTTAAAAATATTATATAATTTCAGCTATAAAATTAGGTTTAGTTTGCTTCCGTAATTTACTTATAGGTTAGTATTTAATCGGTTGGATAATTCTACTGTATTACTATAACGAACAGATTAAAGATTCGATTCCACTTTTCTCATTTCTCGTTTTTTAAGACTGACTATATAATATCGACGAATACGGTGGACATAAAATATGGTTATAGCCAATTCAAAAACACCTTCCTTTCGCCTCAGTCTAATAGTACGTATTTTACGCACGTTTTTAACCATTCTTGAGTGACGAATATTGCGAATATTTTGCGACTTGACTTGTGGTTGTGGTTTAAACTTTAAAGTCACCTATAATGTCATTAAAATCAGTCTAATGGGCATATTAACATAAATATAAATTGACTTCAAGGTCTTAGCTATTAAAAATCATCTTTGGACATTTTTACTCCCACTTTAAATGGACTTCACGATTTAGAAGTGTTCTGATGACAGAGATTATTTTTCGTGACCACATCCCTTAGTTGACATGAAATGTAAATGTCACATTCACTCTGATTTAGTTTCTCCTTACTACGGAGAAGTTATTACGAAATAAGAATCATAATGTTGTTTTGGGAGCCTAGTGTTTTCGAGACTCGGTTAAGCCGTAAATATTTTTTAATATTAGTAAGTCAAAAATTGCATATGGTACATAGATTTTTGCTGAAAGACTAATCATCAATACTCACTTATATTTCATTTAATTAACGTTTTATGTCCAATAAAAGTTATTAGAAATACCCAACTTACATCAAGAAGAGTCGGGCTAATGTTAGCAAATGCCATGCTTATAGCACTGGGAGGAGGATGCAACAATTTAACAATTTTTCCTTTGACAACAATTTTACAACATTGATTTGATGCACCCAGAACGAATCATTTGGTTTTAGATTTTCTGTTTCCTTTTCTGAAAAACAATAATTTTATGATTAATATTCAATCTTAAATGTAGATTCACGTTTCTTTAATGCAGGTATATTTCCAATGAAAACATCCATTAATTTACAGCACAATATGTTATATCACAATAATTTAGTGGTTGGCTTTCGTTAATTGTACCTTCAATCTTTCTATACTTGGTTTAAATCTAAATAGTTTAATGCAAGGATATAAATTAGTAACACACTTGTGCCTTGCGACAAGTCTTTATAATTATAACTGACGACACAAATATATTTCATAAATGATAGAAAAATATTAAAACGCTTTCAATACATAAGATACCTTCGAATATTTCAGGACTTTATCATTACATTTCAAATTCTCAAAGTCAACCAGTATCACAGGCCAATAAATTAACTCATCATCCACCTACAATGTTGACTGTGGATTTATGTGTTTAAATTGCCAACAGCCAAGTGTGTAATATATATACATCACAAATTGGAAAAAAGAATTAAAGTGAGTATTTTTCATTTTTTTACTTGTGAAATTGGCCAAAATTGATTATTGAATTCTGATTCCCTAGTTTATATTGTTATTTACGTAATTAGTTATCAAGTGGAAACTTTGAAACAGTAGTGTTAGTATACAAATCACCATAAAGTTAGCATAATTAATTGGAGCTCAATAAATTCGTTTCACGCACAATTGGTATTTGGTACTTACAGCCCTTTTAAAGTTGAAAGTAACATATTTTTAAAATATCTCCAAGTCACAGCTCGCTCACCAACAACCAACACCAACACACAAGAAATCAGCAGCCTTAAAAATACAAAATTTTTGTTGTGCAAAAGCACAATTCAGTATGACGTTTGATTTGATCTGACTTTATGTGTGGGACGAAGTAGCAAAACAGATTGAGCTGTCGCGGTTTGGTCTTAACTTTTTGCACTTCTACACATTTGCATTGCATAGACTTGACTTGCACAACCATAAATTGAGATTGGCTATTGTGTGGCTTTTTGGTGTATGCTTTACTGAGTTTTTCTGCAAATTCTTTGCTTCGGCGTCTTACTAAAAACTTACCAATAACAACTGCCGAACTGCCTATAGAACCAAAAGTATGCACATGCACAATGAAAAATCGCAAAATATATACCATCACTGTTCACTATCATTGAGATCTACTCAGAAAACAAAGGTTCTGCATGTCTGATGTTGTGATTTCGATCATAATAGTTATTAAAACAACATTAACTATGTCATTTCAAGAAAATATTGTCGTCTCATAATAAAATATTTATAACAATATTTTCCAGAATATTTTCAATAATTTAGTAAAAGTTAAAAAAAATCTTACAAATAGTACAATATTTCGCAGATATCATTTTCATTAGGTTCTATACCAATACCATATAGAAGCAATACTGTGGTAGGCCGATGAAGAATTGGCCATTGGCCTACACAATAATCCTGCTGATTACCTACGCATAATGGTCTTCAAATCTTCTCTTTTGCAAACAGCATTTCATTTAGGTAGTTATTAGTTAATTATTAGCTAGTTAAACTCATTAGGTTAATAGGAGTTTAATAAAGTTTTAACACATTTTGTAGGGTACTGTGGCATCCGCTTGCTAGCCCGATTTCTCGCTGGTCTATACCACAATACCCGCATCACTATGAATACTTTACTAATACGAATTCTATTACTATTCTATAACTATTCATTATTTATTCACTAAAATATTCGTAATGATTAGATACATTGCTCAAGAATAGTTTTATAATATATCATATTTTATTTATCACTGAAAATATTGACATATGATTCCTTAGTTACAGAAACAGTTATGGCATAGCAATAACAAGACAGTGTACATGCAGGTACGATTACAAGAAATATATTTATAATCTTTAATATACATTTATAAGTTTTTATTCCGAAACCGCAACTGCAGTTTGGGCTTTTGATTGATTTGGTAAAGAAACTTCCTCTGCTTGCTCAGCTGCAAACTGATCTGTATCGTAGATTACTTTCAGCAACAAAGAACAACTAGGACATGTAGCCACATCTTCCCCATTTATAAGTTCCTCCTGAAAATAAAAAATACAATTGTAGTCTTGCAGCACTTTTGTCAGCACAATAGTCATGACTTCATTTCAAATGTGCCTGGTTAAATCATTAAAATTAATTTAATTTGTTTCATGAAATAAATGTAATTATTTAATTAAGTCAGATATCGAATATAGGTATATTAAAACATGTAGCCTTGAGATTTTAATTTACAAAACATTGTTAACCAGACATTATTATAGGTATTTAGTCCAAAACTATTCAAATCAGATTTGATTTATATTTGATTGAAAAGTCATATTCAATTCCATGCAAAAAAATGTTTGCGCTATAAAATTAAAAACAAGGAATAAAAAATCCGAGATGGGTGAAATTTGTTATCCAACATTAATATTTTAGTTTCATATTATGGTAAAAGTTGTTAGGTTGTTACAGTTATAGCCATTGTAGGTACTGTTATAGTTATAGCAGTTACCATTACATTTGCCTTTTTGGGTTAAATGTTTGTAATTGTATCGTTTCTGGACAGAATTTGTAAAAGTTTAAATTAACATCGAAGGATTTTTATTTTGCACATGCGCAGACTTGACTAATTGTCCAAAATTTTAATACAGTCTTATTCTTATTTGTTTTTGACCATTCTAATTTTTCTGCATTTTATCAAAATTGTCATGTATTTAAATTGCAATAGTCGTCATTTCATGCAGTTTTATTTTCCTATCATAAAGTAGTGAGTGCACGCTTCGCACAATACAACTATCAAGCGCGAAAATATTTTTGCCTGTTGATTTAAATCTGTTTAGATCAGTAATGTTTTCTATAGGCTCTCTTTGAGCGGAGCACTCGTACGTTTTGCTGTTGATTTGATTGAACTTACTTTGGTTATCAGAAAACGATCTCCACAAGGGCAGGGGTAAAAATAGGTTTCCGCTTCTTCGTCCCACTCGAAATCTTCAATCTCGACTTCGTCGTAATAAGAAGTCATACCGAAGTCCAATTTCAGAAAAGAGGATCACTTTACGAACCTTGAGTAAAACGTGCGAGCTGTAAGAAGACCACATCTGAGTGCCCGACTGACTGACTGATTTGTGAATCTGGTTCAACTTGGAGAAGATGGCGACACCTAACCAGGTATGAATCATTTCGTTGAAAAGTCAAAATTATTTAGAAATAATTGCAGTTTGCATAATTAATGATGCCTGACGTCATGATGCTTACTGCTAAAATGCTAGAAATGAAATTATTTGCCAGTCTATGCCACCCACCTTAAGCTTATGTCTTCCAAAGAGATGAGAACGACTTATAATTTATTGACTTTTAGCTCTAATTAATCATTAAATTAAAAATAATGTAAAATAAACAGAAATTTAGATTCTGAATTGATAAGGGAAATGTTGTATAACATATTGTATACGGGGGTAAAATTAATAAATAAAAATAATGGTCCAAAACTTCTCTTTAGAATCAACTATGGAAAAGTCAATGCAGACAATCAACATGTGACATGCGAAACTTAATTAATTCCAAAAAATAACGTGTTTTGTCTTTTCAAACATTTTTTGTTAATTGAAAACAATGACATAATTTCTTTCAAAGTATGCGGTAAATGCTAATGATCTTGAAAACTTTTTTAATTGTACGTAACAATTTAAGTTTCATTTAACCCTATAAGCTAAAAAAATAAAATAGTAAGTGATAATGTCAGTATTGTCAATTGTTGATTCCAATAATAAAAACAATATATGTAGATGACAGATAACTATATTTAAATTTAAACCCGGTTGAATTACGTTTTTAAGACTTAAATACGAAAATTGCTCAAACCAATGGATTAAGGCAGAATAGCAAGTACTTAAAAATACTTTGATGCTCTGCATTTTCGGGATTGCACAGCTACAACCCAGGAATTATTTTTATACTATATTGATAGGCCCCGGATCACAGACGAAAATGGGATTTAGATGAATTTGAGAAAATTGCTGCCAAGCGATTAGCGGACGAAGAAGTCGAAGAAGATGGCAAACCGAGCAAAAGACGAGAACTCCTCAAACAACGAGACTACCGAGTTGACTTAGATTCACGTCTTGGAAAATCAACTGTTATCACCAAAAACACTCCAGCTTCTCAGGCGGGCGGTTACTATTGCAATGTCTGTGATTGTGTTGTTAAAGATTCCATTAATTTCCTGGATCACATCAATGGAAAGAAACGTATGTATTTAATTTAAATATTATAGTAGGTATCTAGACAATTATGATATTTAATTAATTAACATTTACCGTTGGCAGAATATTGCAACAAACATGGGCTAAGCGTTATATAATATTAAATTATTTTGTTATTCAGATGGATTGGTAATGAAGTTGTGTTATATGTATTATAGATCAGAGGAATTTGGGCATGTCTATGCGAATTGAAAGATCCACCTTGGACCAAGTGAAGCAAAGGTTTGAGGCAAACAAACAGAAATTAAGTGAACAAAAGAAAAAATATGATTTGGATAAAAGAATTCAAGAACTGCAAGAAGAGGTACGTATCTGTTAAAGTGAAAATTGAAATGTAGTTCCTTAGTAATGTCATTTCTTAATTTGTGCAAATGTTAGTGCTAGTTTTAAATCAATTAAGGGGAGTAAATATCCATTTTGAAACAAAATACCCAATATATAATGTCGTGAATATTTTAGGAGGAACGGGCCAAAGAGTACAGGAAAGATCGTCGAGCACAACGTAAAAGAAAAGCGGCGGAGTCTACTACAGTAGACATTAATGAAATGGATCCGGAAATGGCAGCTGTGATGGGCTTCTCAGGTTTCGGATCATCCAAAAAATAATTTAGAAAAGTGTGTACAGATGGCTTTGAATAAGTTAGATAAAACTAATTAATTCTTTTAGCAATGTTCTTGGACATTGGACTGCTTACTTTACTTTCGTATTTTGATATTTATGTATAAAAATGTAAATATTTATAGCTGTCGAAGAAAACGTCAAGGGATGCTATAATTTGCCTTCTTAAAGAATGTTAGATGAAGCGATGTTATGGATATGTGTTATGACTGACGGTCCCATTGGGACAATGAAATCGGTCCAATATGTATATACATAATATGTATATACTACCTTCGTTTTATCATGTTTTATGGCAATATACTGTATAAATAATGTGGATAATTATGTACAAAAAAGTCAAAAGGTTATAATTTTCCTATTTTGAGAATGTTAGCTTATTGTTTACAGGTTGATTTCATTTAATTAGGTTTTGAATTTTAGCGACACTAATGATTAAGTAAAATAAATTCCGTATACTCACGTTTATAACTTTAAGGTGGTTTTTCGGTCCTTAATTAATTTTTGTACTACTTTCACTGCATTTCATTCATGCTACTCAGCAAAAGAACTGCCTACATTAGCAATACTACTGCACTAATGTTTCTACTGTATGATAGGTATAGGTCAATAACGCATTATCATTTTCAATTCTCAAAAAAGTTCGTTTATTTGACATGAATTAACGATATTATTCAAAATACATACAATGGAATTGACGAACTCCATCATTATTTATTCCTATATTAAAATACATAAATCAGGGGTAAAGTGACATACATAAATTCTAAATAATTTGGCTTCATGACATGACTGTGACATAAAATTGGAAAAATTCATTTACATCACAATACAATAATAGTTAAATAAATATCCATCCTCCAGGATAGGAAATTTGACAAGAGATACGTACGTGCGTAAAATTGAAATGTCTTGTTGGTTTCTTAAAATTCATGGAAGATTGCCTTTAATGCTCATACGGTATCCGTAAAATGCATGGAAGGTCGGTCTTTTAAAATGCATAGAATGTTGGTCCCAGAAAATGCATAGTTGAATTACATTCACATTTCTTCTATCGGAATTGTTTGGTACATTTTGCCAGTTCGGCCTTTACAATACTAACTCGATCCTTATAATATATTAAGTACTAAAAATTTACAATTATTTTCGTGGAAGTTGCCAAAGTTAAATTTCAGTTATAGTAACTTCTGCTGTAGAGGACGGATGTGTCGTTTGCGTTTCATTTATATTGTAAACTTCAGATATTTCCATTTTGTCCGCGTTATTCAAGTAATAGTAGGCCATTAGGGCTTCTTGATGCGACGTCACTGTAAGGACACGTTCGAATGTGTCATCCCCTCCGTCTTCTAATTCGACTAAAGATGGTCGTCGGCTTTCCACACAATATTGAGTAGTGTCCCTAAAATCAGTAAAAAAAATGTTTTTATAATCACTAAATAATAATCTATAACGGTCCCTACTTGCAATAAATCGTCAAAACTCTAACCTGTTGTCAATATTAAGGGTAAAGCCAAAGTTCATTTTATTGCGAATGGATGGTTTACGTTGAAGGTTGATTTCTTCTGGGGCCTCAGGGTCTGAAAAACAGAATCAGTCATTAGTACGGAATATTTTATGTAATACCTCATTTAAATGAACATAATTGTATTTTTTACAGATCTACGAAAACATTTAATAAAGGTTGTATACCTTCGGTATATTCAGTGATTGCAAGTTGGCATGTAAGTTTTGCAGAGTAGGCCGCCGGAGATAAGCTGAATTTGGTCAAAGCCTCGAAAATGATTTGAATTACAGCTTCGCTCAAAATTCTTAGGTTATAAGTCAGTTTAGGTGCAGTCTCAAATATTTTCAATGCAGTTGCATAAGCCATGTCCGCGGGTAGGAGACATGGCAAGGACATTAAGGAAAGAAGTCGAACACTTTGATGGGAGAAGAGCCAATTAAGCAATCCTTTATTCCCTGACTCAATTGCATCTTGTAAAATTGTGACTACTGTTTCCGGTAAGGTATCAAGTAAAGCCGCCTGTAAAACAAGTAATTGCATAAAATAAATATTCTTTAGAAACAATACGCATGACGAAATTATTGTCCAAGAAAATAAAACTTTTTTGTAGCTTACTTGTTTTTGGACTTTGCATTGATGGCAGGATTCTTCTGACATAATTCTTTCGTAGTTCTTGGAGGCCATTTCGTCCAACTCAACTCCGAGGCTCATAGAAGTATCAGTTGACATGCAGCTCACACATCCGATCAAATCGTTACGGGCTAAAAATCGGAGGGTGTCGTCGAAACCTTGTTGGCACATTTTGGACAAAATCTCAGCCTTGGGAGGAAATAGTGTGCGGGAGAATCGATATAAATTCTGACGTGAAAGTTCTATTGAGGTATTGGCCAGATTCACCTGTAAGTTACAATAATGTAATTTCATTAGCACTAATTACTATTTGATCGCTACTAAGTCATTTGGAAATGGAAATGTAGAAGGAATTTGAAGGATGTAATGGAATGACAAAGGTTTACACACAATTATAACAAAAAGTCTACTAGTACATGACGTATAAATAAACATGCACAAAACAATTCAAAAACGCTCAAACCTGAAGGAGGTTAACAGTTTTATCTCGCGGACATATATCGGATTCCCCGCAAAACGGGGTAACAGTTATAGTATTTTCATCTAGAATGGGAAGATTATCACTGTAGCACCCATCCATGTAGCGTACACCTTGGAATTTTGGGGGGAGCCATCCGGAGAAGATGGGCACAAACCCAGAGCATAATATTGCCTGGATTACATAAATAAAACACCACGACATGCTTAGAATTAGTCATAGTTAAGTCAGTCAACTTTCCATAAGTCTTATTAACTCAACTCTGACTCAGCATGAACAAGACAACTCTTTTCGGACGTGCGTTCTATAACTATCACATCAAGCTAAATGACAGTAAATGTCAATGTTTACTGTCATTTAATTAGGACCACATTCCAAATATAATTAGCAGACAAGCATTTTAATACTAATAAGCTCACAAGACAATACCAACTCTTAAATAATGACACCAAAGCAAAACCAAAACCGACATGCTCATATTGGAAGGGGTCATGTACATGTAGTTCTTTGGGGAGTAGGAATATTGAAATTGAGAGAAACGGAGTTATTCATTTTTTGCCCACAACTAACATGGAAAAAGTGAGAAGTGTCATCCTGAGGACAAATATCTGACTCTCCACAAAAAGGGTTGACAGTAACAGTGTGCTCATCGAGAGCAGGAACGTTGTCGGTGAAACCGCCGTCCACATGCCGGAATCCACGAAATACCGGGGGCATAAAGCCCGAGAAAAATGGAATGAACGACGAGCATAAAATTGCCTTAGTATAAAAAACACACACCGTCAAAAAATTTTCAGCACAATTGAGTTTTATTTGTTAGAGTTAAGTAAATAGTAACTGTAAAGTACTTAGAGTAGGTAAAAGGCTTTCTAAAAAAACAAGCATGTAAACATCTAACAAAAATATAACTCTATGGATGGACGTCTCAACGTCTTAAGGCAGACAGAACCAGAACCGTTTAAAAACCATATAGTATGATAGTAACGTATAAATAATGTGATTTGTTGGTTTAAGCATAGAGCAGTATATACTTACTATCCCCAAGTTGTAAAGAAACTTTGGCACAAATGTGTATACCTATCTAAAGTATACAGATCTAAGATCAGTAGAGAGTAAAAGAAACTCTTAAAATCTTCTGAAAGTCTAACAAAAAACGAATATAAATTCCCAGCACCAAGTCATAAGCAACAGCATCTTTAAAATGTTAATTCACACCATACACCATCAGCTCTTCAATATAACTACGCCACTTACAATGTTTTCACATCTATTTACACACTTTTGTGTTTGCTATTGACCTTTTTCACATACCTACGGGGTTCTATTTTGTATTTATACAAACTATCCATCACCACAACCATAACCAAAAAACCGCATGTTGCTTTAAAATTGTGCAAGTACGTTAGTAAAATCGTTAAAATGTTTCGATGCTTGTAATTCCATGTGCATTGACTTGTGATTGACACGTAGCAGAGCAGAGTGTCATCCAAATGCTGAGACTGAGTTGATGCGTATGATCATGCTAATACCCTACCTACTGCGAGGTATTAACTATTTATTAGAATGTTTAATTAGGAAATAAATTGCTGGCATAAAATAAATGTTTACCTGGATTAACTCATCCCTTGAATTGAACTGGGAAACGATAACATTTTGACGATCATAGACTCTTGTTAAGGAAATATGCAATTTCCCATTTACTCTGAGGTGAGCATCTTCGGGCAAAATCTGTAATAATGAAATTAGTGAGTTAAATTCCCAAGTAATTAGAGTTATCTTGAGGAAACAAGTCGACTCATCTTTACTTAGTGCTAATGGCTTATAGACTTAAAGTTATCTGTAGATGGGTGAAGTAACTATTGGCCTTGAGTGCGTGTGCATGTATGTATACATAATGACGCTAGAAGCTACACGAGGCAATTACACAGCAATAATATCTTATTTACTACCTGTACACCCACTATAGGCCTTATAGCCAATTGACATGGGTTTCCAACAATAACGACGTAGGAATTATGTGGTATTACGATACGACTGGCTTAAAGTGACCTCCATCAAACCCACAGAAAGATTCACCTTCCAACATGTATGTGTGGTGTAAACGACCCAAAAACTTACTTCCGTTCAAGCTAACACGTGTAGGAGAAAATCTAATGTGTTCAAAAGCTAAGAGTTGAGTGACCCGTTTAGATTGCATGGGATACGACTTACTTTTTCTAATCCGTCGCGAAGAATCTTCTGGATGTTGAAGGAAGGGCTGAAAGGCCCCAGAGTCCTAGACCGTGCTAAGGTTGCAATTCTCAAAACGTCCCTAGTGATTTGACCTGAAATCATACAAAAACATTGTTATTAATCGAGTTTTGATCATTGCTAGGTAGTTAAGTTGAAAATCTATGATTCAATGCACAAGGTTCTATTTTATGCTTCTATTGTTTTAGCTGACCCTAACTAGTTAACATTCAATTGGGTTGTTTTTACATTTAGATAACAATGGCAATCGACATAATGTCTAGGTTGACGTACTAGATTTATTTTCATAAAACTTAATAGCACAAATATTTACTAGTGTTTAGTCTGGGAGTCTGAACGATCCCATGCACTTCCTTGTAAACAGAAAGACACTTCAAATCAAGGGTGGACATAAAACAGACATGTTTTTAAGCGTATAGTTAATGTAGTTCAAGAACATTTTGCATACTGCATAAATATTATGAAACAAAATTGCCATATATAATTGTGAGGAACAATAATATTGCTTCTTGGAAATTTCCTTTTCGAGCCGCGACCTCAATACTTTTGGCAGAAAGTAAATAACAATATACTATCTCCTATTTTTGTTTATGGAATTTTACTGAAGTCTTTATGGAATTTTACCGACAAATCTAAGTCGAGTACATAAGGATATAGAAGATAACAGGCATCAACTCCTACACAGTGGGACAATATATAGTCAGGAAAATGTATTATTGTTGTAACACAAATTATAACAAAATTTAAATAAAAGCCATCAACTTAAGAAACTCTCACCAGTAGTTCACACAAACTACTATTTCTCAATCTTTCATGAATCGTTAGAATATCATTCCTTACTGCTGTAGGCAATAAAATATCAACAGCAAATAATTCGATCAATATTGATGTTTCGAAAATAATCAAAACAATTTGAGAAGTACTTTTGCGCATTTGCAGTTGATATTGATACCAAGAAGCAAACAAAATCTACGCACCCAGATGCACCCATCCGATAACGCTAATACTGAGCCATTATACTTTTACATAGACTTAAGGCATTTTTAAGTGGAAGATGTATTTCATCATCCGTATACTTACATCTACAGATACGTAGATTTTACTTATTTTATAGGTAAACATTATAATTATATACAGATTGTTGATTACCTAGTAACTGAGTATCAATGACTAACCAGTAAGCAGTGCACTAGCTAACTGGATCCCTATCCCTACAAACATACTATACTCATTGTACTCATCGTTAATGCAACTGGCATACTCATTCTCTTTGATTGCGTGTACAAGTATGCATGATCATGGTGCATTTCTCTTATATTGAAATTCTAGATAATTACAAATGTAGACTAGCAAATTCAGAGTTGGCATTTGTACACAGTGGTATAAATATGGTATAAATATGGTATAAATATGGAAAAATATATGCGTAGTTGTATATATGGGTACCTATGTATAAAATGTAAGGAAATTATGGTAGAGAATTTAATAAGT
>JABASH010003080.1:0-17690 GCA_019776445.1 Tomocerus maximus | reverse complement strand
TTCCCCGGCTTTCACCACACCGTAAATGCATTCGCTACTGTTAAAATTATTTTGAAAATACTGGTAAAAGACCGGTGAAAGTGTCATATGGAGTTATCGTAAGAAAAGAGAAAGTACTATGACTATCGTTGAATCGCTGGTTGAGGCAAACAGTATATATGCACCACAACCACATAAATGTTGAATTATTATTTAAAAGGCCGGTGAAAGTGTCATATGAAAAGAGAAACTACTATGAGTATCGTTGAATTGTTGGTTGCGGCATTCAGTATATATGCACCACAACCACATTACATTGTAATAAATGTTGAATTATTATTTGACCATTTCCGTATTTACAAAACATTCGAAAAAACATTTCGCGAGTGCTGGTAACTTTGAAAACTTCATTCAACGACAAATGCTTTGTTAGAAATTCTAAAAGGAAGTACAAATACAGATAACTATTACCTAAGTGGAAATAAGGAAATAGCTATACTCATGTACTTTTGCTGTTTACTTATATAGTATACCAAGTTATACTACCTACACATGTTACACAGTATTCCAAACACTTTATAACTATCTTCTTTAAAAGTAGCCATTCAAGTACATTCAGAAGTTCTGATTGCCCAGGAGGGAGAAAGCGAATAACGAAAAAAACTGAAGGAGGGGAGATTACTATTGTTACTTCAGTAGTTGACCAACTCTTCACAATATCTTAATAAACAATTTCTTGGACAAAGTTACCAACTGAAGCACACATTCCTAGACGTTTGTGATGAAAAGGAATTTTATACATAATGGCTGCTCATAGCATAACAAATATTATAATGACAACATTATGAATGCCCAGATTAACAAATGAACATTATTATTATAATTTTTGTTGCTAATTAGCTCAAGCCAGCGTAAGAAATTGCTGACGAGAGATTGAAATGAATTGACAAAAATAATAAAAATATAATCTGAATATGTAAATCAAGGTTTAGCACATTAGAATGAGCAAGCGTGGCATTTCTTTTGATATGTTTAAATGCCTAGAGAAAAGGCTTGATAGTAGTAGAGATAAGGTCCCTATTAAAGGATCTAATCCGAGAAGTCTGAACCAAATCCTTTAGTGTATTTTTATTTTTGCGAGTCTGGAGTGTGCTTGGTACGCGTAAGTATTTTTGTACACATGGACGGGATGCGACTTTCTTTTCTGTTTCTCGAATGCTTGGGAACAGAGCGTGGTTCGGATTGGCTCTGCTCGACGGTGCTCTGCTCTCAAAATTCTAACTTCGGACAAGGAAGACGAGTCTGCAGGGACTGAACTCACATCGAAAGTCGAGTAGAAGAGAGGCGCAGAGTCTCTTCAATCTAATCCAACTTTATTCAAGTACTCATGCAGTCAGTACAGAATAAATATACAACTGCCTCTGTAGTCAGACCCTCTCTCCTATTCCGGGCACTACTCACCTAACGATATAAACGAGAAAAGAAAGAGTACTTGTGTATGCTACCTAAGTGTATAAAGAGAGACATAAATAGACAGAAAAAATAGGAAATAAGAGTGGTAGACAAAATTTTCCAGCTCGATACGAATACCTCTTAGCAATTCGATATGACTGCAGGGAGCTTCCCCTACTTCCATCACAAAAAAGAAAGGGAATAGCTAAAAACTTTCTCCGGGGAAAGTAAAGGCAAGTTTCTTTTGTAATTCTAAGAAGAAAGTGATGAGACGAGATATAATGTGATGTGATCTAACTATTTAAATGTTACTCGATGTCCCTCTCATCTATGGCATGCACTTTCCATTGTCAAACATCTTATTAAACTTTAGACAGTTCAGAACAAACATATTTGGAGCACAAAGTTGCAAATACAAATAATTGGGTTTTATTTCAGCTATAAAATGCTTAAAGTTTTGTGAAACAGGATCACACTGCCAAGTAGGTAGAGCTTTGTCAGACAATGCCATTACACTGTTAATACAAATGGTAATGTCATGGATGACAATGAAAAATGTGTACAAGTACAGGAGTCCCCTGTATGATGGCATTCGTGCCAAAAGTCAATGGTGGCCTGACTCATTTTCATGCATAGGATCTGAAAGGCTGACTAACAAGGGCAGCATTGATAATAGCGGTGTGTGGCAGAGTCTAATGAAAAGCAATGGAGTGTGGCTGGAGCCGGGTGGGAGTGAAATGAGAGTCTGAGAAAGCAGGGCAAGGATCTCATCTGCGGAGGCAGAGGCTACTCTTCTCCATCGTCATTATTATGATGATAGTTATGATATTCGACAAGGAGTGTAACAGGACATTCTCGAGGCTGATTATTGAAGGGAGAGAGATGGGACATGGGCAGACTGCAGCCCGACAGTTTCAGCTAATAATCAGCTCAATTTGAACGCAAATCACGACTCTCTTCCCCGCAACGGAACTCTAGTCAACAACGGAAACGGAATGCCATGTCCTATACATTTCCCTTACTCGCGCTGCCAGACCAGACCCCACTGGGAACATACACCCAATACTGCCTACCATATTATTAGCTATATGGAGGACATGTATCTATCTATATCTCGCACAACAACTCCTATATCCTTTCAATTGAGAAACGAGGCGAAATTTCAAAGTAACCGAAAGGAAAGCGAACCCGATGCTTACCAGAAACAAGCCACACCAAAGCAAAGTACAATCAGCGCTATCTGCACCCTACAACAATGTATTGCCCATTCATACCTTTAATTTCAAACACAAAAGAAAAGTTTTCAATGATAACGACATCACTGTTACTTGCGCTTTACACTTTTCCTAACCACCAACTTACATCCTGCATGTCCCCTACTAAATTGCGATACATTCAACCTCATTTAAAGTGAATTTCACCCATTTTCCAAGCTACGTACTCCATTGATTACAAATACAGTAATGAGACATCAGTTACCGCCACTAGATTACCTTATCAATCTAACCTGCATATTTCAACAATTGACGTATTAGAAACAACCTTGTCTTCAGTTAACCTATCAGAAAATGCTATGTTAGCAATTATATTGTCTAAAATATGTAAAGGATGACGTTTCTAGCAAGCAAAGGCAACGATTATGCGCTGAATTCTATTTCGGTAATATTTGAGGAAGGAAATGAAATGAACGAGAGTCATTTGGGAAATTCGGGATTTCTCGTTCTTTCGAAAAGGAATCTCGTCGCTCCGGAATTACCTTTAGTATTCTCGGCTTCTTTCTTAGGGAAAAGGGAAATTAGTCTTGCGTATGTATCTAGTGGTGCATTGAACTAACTGAGGAATTTCATCAGAGTTGATGGAGCCAAGGAGAGGAATAGGAGAACTTCTTTAAGCTGTAGGTGATTTCTTTCTTGCTTTGTATTTCAGTTAGTGGATGGGAATTTAGTGGAGGGACATTAGAGCATGTAGGACGAATGAAGAGAGGCAACGAGTCTCGCTCTCATCTATATAAATCATCATCAATTATCACAGACGAAGCTTATATGGCTCATTGTGCACCTCTAAATCCTTCTTGCATCACTTGACTCCACCAACAGAGGTGACTACTCCTCACTACTCTCACCACTATTTATACCGTTTCGTTAATGCTCCATAGCATCCCGCACAGCACCTACCACTGCATCACATCCCGAACACAGATCACTATCTCACGCAGATATCTACATAGACACTTAACTTATATCATATGTATGTAGGCATTATTATTTAATTCTAGCTGCATACGTATAGTTCTTATACATAGCAGCTTACAATATAACAAAGAATCTTAGACAATAGATAATTACTCACACAATCCTTCCCCACGAGGATCTAAGATTTAAACTAAATAGCATTGAACAGTACTTTCTAGTATAGTACATACTTATCGTCCATATTGACAGATCGCTAAGCCCCGAAGACTTCACAATTAGAACCCAGAGGACTCTCCGAACAGAAATTCCTTTTCAATCTCCTCTAAAATCAAGTAAATAAAGGAAATGCCTAATTTTTCGCATACTTAGTGGGCTCAATTCATCTTATTTGTGCCTGTAGCAGTGACGATGTCTTAAATAAAACTCGCAAGCAGTCCTACTCGGCTGTAAATAATCCGCTGCCCACATTCTGCACAGTACTGCGCTAATCTAGAAAATCTCGTTGATAAATGCGATTTCTTTAAATTAGACGCAGATTGTACATTTTTTTCTAGGAATTCAAGGATTCCTGCAGCAACACATAAATACTTGCTTAGGAGAAGCAAAAAATTATAAATCAACATCTGTAAGCATTAGTGTAACTACACAAATCTTCTTTCTACAGGGGAATTTAAGCTTTTAAAATAAATCCTGGAATATTTACTACAAGAGTGAGATAATTAAATCATTTTATGGAGACCTGCAGTCCAAATGCAAACTGCATAGTTTTTATAATGCGAAAACGCTGTAAAGATAAGTTGCTACTATAACCTGGAGAGACCTATGTATAGGTGTATAGGGGTTTGTTGCAATAAAAAACATAATGTCATTCATTTATGCTGCCTTTGCATTATCAGGGAAGAAAAGACGTTTATGGAGCTTTGTATAGAAAAGTCGGTTTGGTGTGGAAAGAGTAGATGGATAAGATATGTACTGCTATGTGTGGTTGGGGATAAAATAGGTAGGAAGGGAGGAGAAAATGCCGAGTGTCTCGTCTGCGAGGTGCGGTGGCTAAGAGAGAAGAACCAATACCACAAAGTTGATTATGCAGTTATGCTTGTCTGTTAGAGAGAAAACTTCATTTAAAATTTAACTATAAATCGTCTTGATGTTCCTGTAGTCTGTGAGCTCGTTTGCATTTTGTTGACTAGAACGAATTCTACATTTTTAATGAGCACGGTATGCACAGCGTAGTTTTCCCTTCGTCCGTGTAACTTTCGTTGACTCGAGTTGGTTTGACTTTGAATTGCGTTCTGTGTGTACCCGATAAAACAGGCGCGCGCTCTGTTAGTACTGGAAGCAAAACAAAATCCTTGTGATGGTTCTTATTACACAAACATCTACATTTTCATATAGAAATGTGATAGCAGAGGAACAAAATTTCAAGCCCAAAGATTAGCCACATTAGAGAGGACGAGGGACGCATATGGATATTAGATGGTATTAGCAGATTACTCTTGAACATAATATTGCGAGGTAGGATCTCGTTGAGGAAATACAACATTGAACTTTAACCAGATCACAGGGAACCACAACAAAGACAACGGAGCCACAAAGTCGGAGTTAGGCAAGAGGAGGGCAGTAACTTGCCAGATCACACTCACCAAACATATCCTTGTAGAGGCAGTAATGTTATGCATACACGCTCCTTCTTCTGAGGAAATATGCAGAATTGCAGTTCAAAGCACAAATATATGCACAAGCTGTGCTTTTCTACATTTATTTCGACTTATCTTCAGTTCAGTCGAGTTCACTTGCTTCAGTTGTCTGTCCCATCATATTACACTAACATCCCACTCTCAAAGTATGTTGCAATTCGCAATACAATTGTAAACCCATTTCGACATGTAATGCTATCGAGTTTCCTGCTGCAAGTACCTATTGTGGAGACATGCACATTATCCCAACATGTGTCTACAACATGTTCCGTATCTATATGCAGATTGATTAGAAACCTACCTCTTACTTATTCAGCATTCTCTGCTGTGCAATGCTACTAAATAAAAGCTACGTAATATCTTATGAAATTGAAAAGTCCTGGAATTCATTTTGAATTGAATCCAGAGGTAGATATCCTATTTTACAACTCATCTATGAAAGTCTACTTTCTCTACTGAGAATGATGCTGAGGAATTCCATTCTGACCTTGGTCTGTGTATAGTGATGCACTTCTGTTCACCACTCTGTGTACTACAGTAAATAATAGCACCTACGACTGACTGTAGAGAAGTATGTACACGTAGGTATACAGGACGTTAACCATAAACCATTTTATTACTTCTCACTCACTCACTCAGTCAGTCAGCAACGCAAGGATATTACTACCAGGAGAAAATAGCTTTGTATTCGCACACACACAGCTGCTGCTCAATCATTCAGTGGACTTTTGCCAAATAAATAAGAAAATAACAGAAAGAAACTGGATTTCTGTTCAGTCAGTGGCAACAAAGCAATGGGGAATTTGACAGTAAATTACACCGAGTTCTTTATTGTTTATAGGTAGCAGATGCGTACTCTACAACTATTTCAATTATATATATTCACAAGATAAATCGGTCTGCAGAGCCTATAGTTCACTTATAGACTTTATACCCGAGACATGTGCCTCCACACTCCCTAATTTATTATGGCGAATTCAAATTGCTACGAGATGAGTCAATTATTGCAATTCATTATTACGGCTAACAGAATGGTAAATTATTTATTTCCTCTCATTTCGTGGACCTACCTGATCACAGCTCCCTTTCCAGAGCCACAACTGCAAATGAATAAAATCGAAAAATGTTGCTATTTATATCTCATAATTCAAATGAACTAGTTTCTTCATATGTGAATTTCATCCAGGCTAATGATATTTTATTGCGTGTCAGTGCATTTGAATCAAATGACTACAAATTTTGTCCCCAGTAGCTTAGAGAAGCTATAGCCATAATGAGATTGGTGGGTTGGAATAATATGGTGTTTGCCAGTAAGTAGTGTGCATTGTGTGTTTTCTTTTCAATTCTTTTCTGTGTAGAGTCCTTGGATCTATAATGTTAGTTAGTTTTGTTATGCCTTGTAGTTATCCTTACATTAGGAATTGAAGCGAGGGGAACAGAATTAAGCTCCTCCTAACTCCATTACTTTACACATCCACATTTTCCCAAGTTTCATTGAATGAGTTGCCATTTCATAATATTCGATTTTCCATTATTTTCTTCACTATAATTCTCGGCACAATGAATACGTATAGTTCAGATATTACTGGCAAAATTCAAGGGAGCGAATTTTTCAATAGACAGACACACAGTTAGCAGTTACGTATGTATACTATTTACTACATGCCTAATGCTCCATGCAGAACTCGTATATTTTAAGGAGCTATAATGCAGAGCATAGACAGAACAGTTACTAAAGTATTATGAGATAGACATAGAATGTGGCTAATGTTATAGTCTTCTCCCAATTGAGCACACCTTCACTTCACTTCATTTCAGAGACAGAAGAATGAAATCGAATTTTTTCAGATGCAATTTTGCAATGATTCAGGGAACTTAAGTTCACGTCGTCGTTCCGTTGGTTGGGTAGTTGGAGGGACTTGATTTTAGTTTACTCTCCGTTGTCTCCCATATAAAATATAGAGGTGAGTGAATGGAGAAAAACAAGAGAGCCGAAAGGAGAAACTTCATCAACTATTATTGGTTTCTGGGTGAATTGTTCTCCAGATTCTTCTTTTAGAATCCTCACCCTAGCAAACGGACATATGTATTTATACCCATTCCATGACTTTCTTTGCAATATCCTAACTAGTCAGCCCAACTAAAAATAAGGAGAGCTAGCACTGCCCTACTTACATTACGTACTTGCATGCTTACTATTCACAAATACTAATACTTACGCGTGTGTGTGCATTGCATTAGGATCTATATGCCGTAGGATTAAGTGTCTTTCCTCCGCCACCATCAACTTAAAGCAAAGCCAAAGAATCCAATCCACTTCTGGAGAATATGAATGCATATAGAGACTAATATCGTGTATATCCGTCTCTGTACGATTCTATTCTCTTTCCTTCTTTTCCCGTCATCTCCCATTCTGTTTTCGTTATGTCGCCATTAGATTACCTCTATCTTTTCCAGCGAACGAGCAATAAGGTCGCCACTATTTTGACCTCGTCTCATCCGTTTTAGCGCACTTCCTCCCGCCTTCCTGACTTTTCCAATAATGCCATGCAAACCGAACTGAAACTGTGCATACCAAACAGAGAGCTATAGCCCATTTATAGCCGAGACAAGTAAATTGCAAAGCTTCTTCAGACATCCATACTTCCTAGTAAAATACTACTTGATAGGAATTTTTCAATCTATCCAACTCTCCATAAATGTCTTCATAGAAAAGGACCTTGTAATTTCTCAGCGGGAACTGGAAGCATTATGTTACACACACTTACGACTCGCTCCACGACCCTCTTTTTACATTCTTTCGACATTACAAAACTACGATACTCACTATTGATCCCGTTTCCCCGAGCAAACACAAATGTTTCCAACATTAACAATATATTATGAGAAAGCATAAACTCTTGTCTCTTCTTTAGTATCTCATTATTCGACAGATCTTTATCTTCTCCACTCCACTTTCACAGACATACTATTTCCCAAACATCGCATCATCAGACACTCATAAAATACTCAGTAACTGTCTCTATGCCTTATACTGGAGTTGTACTTGGACACTAGTCCTAACTGATATCTACTTACTTTCACATGTCTAGAAAAGGTAAGCATTCCAACTATTTTAATACACAGAGCGAGAGAGACAAGTCGTGGTGTGCGTAGCATTTGATTTCGGCAGCACTAAAGTCAACAGTAAACCTAAAATACAGTAAACCCACAAAATAGTCAAAATAAAACCGAAAATAGTGTTTCCCTCCCCGTGTCATAATAATAGGGCTCAACTGTCTCCTCGCCGGCAGTACGAGAACAATGTTTGTACAGTCATAATTCGGAACTTTTTACGATGTCACTTAAACCAAAAGTTCCATTTCAAATTTTTATACCTAGTCCTATCATCATATCAAGATCAAGCGACAGGGAGTACGCGGGCCACAATATCGCGGTTACATCACTTGGAGTGGACGAAAGGAATGCTCCATCAATGCATTGCGTGTTGCCGTCTAAATTGACAAAATAACTAACAATAAGCTAAAAGTATGGATGCATTTCAGTGAAAACTCAATTCTGCCTAATCTAATCTCCATCGCATTCCTTTGCATTCCTAGTGCGTTCTCCCAAATGTATATTTATACATGTATCGATGTCATTTGCTTATATAGCCGGCTACAGGCTTAGAGGGACTACTCAGCCCAGGCAATAGCGCCGAGCTACTAAACAACTGCTCTATAATGTACATTGTACGTATATTATCAAAGCGAGATTACGCAATCCGACGCTGCACGATGTTGACAAGCCGTCGTCTAATTCTAAAATCCAGCCAGAGTTTGGCTTTCGCTTCAGCCTTCCTAGTCAAGTCATCAATTTCCTTTCTAAAGCTCCTTTCATGTTTTCCTCATAAAGTACGCAACGGATTTACTGCAATAGCGAAATCTTAAATTAAACCATTCAGCCAATTGGAAAAGGTTCTTATTTTGCCATTCATCTAAATACCAGTTCGTGGATGTGGCTTCTATAGGCAACTAAACCTATATTTCATTTCACAGACATTACACCATACTCCGTTAATACTATTTTAGGACTCCGTTGGTATGCTATTACATTACTTACCCATATCACTGCACAAAAGCTTGCTTTACCTACATATTATGCTGACACACGAGCTGAAAAGAAATATTCGGAATAAATCTGAAAATAATCATAAATCTTTGTCAAGAATGTTTCTCCTTCTTTTATGCCTAGCCCTACCGACTAGTCTTATTACACAAAACTTTTTGCTTTCGTTTTGTACTATGGCCCTTCAAATCTGTGAAGTGTAGACTTTCTTATCGAAATAAATACCAGATACACATGCATATGTTGACAGTAAAGCATAGCCGTACTAATAATAATTTATTGAAAATAAGTAAGTGCCTAGCTTATATTTATAGAATAGGTATTATGGGCAAATAAGTCTTAATGCTAATTCTTGACTCAATGTAATGGGGTAAAATGAACGGCATGTTATCCAAAAATGTCTAATGTGAAGTTGGAGAACAGCCATCACATATACAGAGTACAGAGCGATCCAAATATCAAACATATGCTAACTCCATACACTTTCACCGGTCTTTCACCAGGACATTCGTCCAGAATTTCATTAACTAGAACGAAATTTTGAGGTGGTGAAAGTTGTGAAAGTTTTTATACGGAGATGGTGAAAGTGCTGTCGACTGAATTTTGGATCGCTCTGTATATAATCTTATTTGCCTGGAAGATGATTTACGCACAATGTACATAGCATGATTTGAATTCAACAAACAATAGGTATCTGTGTCTAAAATGTTCGAGAGAAATACAGAAGGTCATTTTGTAGCCTGATTTTAATATTCGAGTATATTTCTAACAGTGCTCTATGTACATTAAGCATATCCTTCGTCTGCAAGCGGTCGATAGGTCGATTTAAGTGAAAACTGGTTTTCATTAAAAAGAGTAATTCTAGGTGTCATTTTTCTTGCAACTAACACATTCCCCAACTTCCGAAACAGAGGAACAAAGTGGAAAGACGAGGGCGATACTGTGTCAGGAATGCTGGTATAGAAAAGTATTTTGAAAGTCAATCTTATGTACTCAAGAGTCATCACTCAAAGAAAAATGGCAGTCAAGCCTCATAAAATAAGAAAACTGAAGTCGGGTCAACAGTCTGGAAGATGGAAAAGTTTGTGCAATTCCTCTCGAGAAAAACAGCAAGTGGTAATATTGGTGAGACAGGAGGAAGGGAGGCAATCGGAGCAAAGTCCCGTCAAAGTGTTTCCTTTGGAAGAGCAATACTCACCACAAAATACAAAAGATGACATATAAACTCATCTATTGTATTTATTTGCAGAACGGGTTGACTCCGTGCTGTGGATGTGGCTACTTGAGTCTGACTGGCTGAATCTTATGAACGTTTCTGCTCTTTGTGCTTTCAGTTCTGCTTCTCCGAACTAAATAACGATACGAGCAAATATTTTGCCAAAAGTTTTTCCTTTTCAACATCAACTTCAAGAGAAACTATTGTTATTAAGGAAAAACAACACTTTGGATTGGAATCGTAACAAAAAGAAAGTCCCTATTTACTCGCTAACTAGATATGTGCAGCTGGCTAGGGTTCAGATGTTCAGATCATATTTGACGGAAACATTACTTGGCTATAGCAGTCGGGAACTTACGCACACAGCATCCGGCATCTGCTCTTATAGAAGTATATGTATCCTCCCAAAACATATATTACAGATAAGGTACTATTAATACATAACTAGATGAAGCAATTTGGTTATACTCGTCTACTTGATTTGGTTGTGTGTGCTTACTCGTTATAGAATTGTCAGTTATGTGAATAGCTGGTAGTTTGGCTGGATGCTACGTCTGCAGAGTTGTATGCGTGATGGAAGGGGATTGATATGAAAATGACAGGAAACCGCAAGCCATGAGACGGAAAGGAAAAGTCTGCTCAGCAAATCCAATTGAATTGACATCGCAAAAGCCAAGACAAGAAATAGCTAATGGTAAGTACAAGAAATATTAAGATGACTTTTGTCGTAAATCATCGTCTGCCAACGATCCTCCGTAAAGTCCTAACAAACCCAGTCACTGCAGTATGGCGATACAAGAAGTCACAAAGACTTCATACTGCCATACAGAAGCACATTTACGTATAATAAATCTAATTATACTTACAAAATGAAACATTTGCAATAAATGCCCACTGCTAAAGACTTAGATAGAACAAATGTTATCATAATTTATTGTATTTATGACTCAGGGTTATTAAAAGAGATGGATATACGTACTATATTAAGATTTCTGATTCCAAACTGAACCAAACTGAGCAAAGCAGGTTAGAATATCAATAAATTTACCAGTCTCAGCTTATTGTTATCATTTCTACTATCCTTGAATTGCTAACTTGGGACAGTGAGCAAACAACGTAATGAAACCCTTTGACATAGGAATAAATACAATATAGAATATAGTTAGAGCTATACACACAAGTTTGAATTATTTATCTATAGCCTAGTGTGTTTTTATAGTAGTAGTTATCAGGTGCAGTTTTAAAACTAACATCATGACATGAGTCTGAGATAAGGAATATTTGTATTTACACCCACACAAGCAGTGATTAGTTGATCCAGCGCTCTAGGTACTCATCCACCTCGTAATGGACATTTTTGGAACTTTGATAATATTGTAAACTAGGCCACCAGCATTGTGACGCAATTTTGAAAGGTTGGGATCCAGCAAGAATTGGCTGAATACGCGCTTGCGCATTGCGCAATTTGAGGAGTTAGTCCATGGCATAGAACAAACATGCTTGCGTATAATAACACGATTACACAAAGAATTAAGGGTGTCTTGGGACGTTTGGCTGAGCAGAGGAAAAGTTCACAGGGTCAACTTAGAGATCTGAGAAGTTATTTTCTGAAATTAGAGGTTTCTATTTAGGGCATATGAGGGGCAGATTTTAAGATTGAAGATTTTAAGTGCACGAAATCATTTTCTGACAATGAGAATTTACATTGAGCTGCCATAACCTGCTTTTTTCCTGCTGCCAATTTTAAATTGGAAAAAATTCTTTCCAGTACTTTCGAAGGGTGTTCGCACAAGCTGATCCTTACATCTAGACGTACAGATGCATTTGTACGCTTATCTCTATGCAGGGATATTTCCGTACTCAATTACACTGGAGTGAAAAAAAGAGAAAGGTGCGGGTACATTTATAACCGACAAGTTCCCATATCCAATGCACCAAACGTCATTTCCTCAGTTCATTGATTTAGCAGCATTTTTATAGTAAATCTTGCATTTATTTTGGTAATACTCAATATGTGTCGTTTTGTCGATGATGTTGACTGGGTTAAATGAGGGCAGAGAAAGTTCTGGATTTGACGGAAATAGATAAGGGAGTTGATGGGACGTGATGCGATGCTGATGTTGGGATTTTGTGGAAATATCTCCTGGTAAAAGTACAAGTATGAGATTAAGGAGCATAATATGCGTAAGAGATGTGAGCCTCCGTATTAAGACAACCACAACAGTCGCAAAGAAATGATTGAGTCAATGTCTTAGGAAAAGTGAATTGCAAACTCAGCATTTGGATGTAGCTAAAGCCACAATCTCGTTGTCTCTGCTTCCTCCCTCACTCCATTTGCTTGGCTGACTAGTAGAGTTAAGTAGAGTAGCGAACATTAGCGAAGTATAGTAAGAATTTGAGTGGGAAATGGGAAAGTTCACAGAGAACATTTGCAAGGAAACTACTAATGTAATACAGATTTGCATCTTTTCGACGAATGAGGTTAGGTATGTCAGGAGGAGTATGTCGAAGTAGGGAACATTAGTAGAGAGATAGAATTACCAAGGCAGATATCTCTGCTGTTATGTAATCATAACATTTGTTCGTCAGTAGGTAGATAGTTCTGTGGGGTAGCGACATATCTGTAGCAAGATACCTAAGTAAATGCATAAAATAGTTGTTCTCCAGTTCGGGATGAGGGAAACGAAGCGTCTCTAATCAAATCAGTTAAAAGACTCATTTCTCATGACATGACCTACTGATTTCCAGCAAAGATTTGCATCAGCTCTCTACTTACACCGCTCTTTCATTCTCGCCTTAATGTTTTCCTCCAACTTTCTTTTTGTTTTGCACAGTTTGCTTTGCTTTCTCTAGCTTCAGATTTGCGAATCAGCTTCAGCCACGGATCCTTCTTTCCAAAACATTCTCTATTTAATTAAGAGGATTAAATATAATGCCAGAATTACTTAAACAGGTACTCTAATCACTGAGCCTCATCATTAGTACTACCGAATACTACATTGCACTCCCTGCAGCAAATAATAATACATTTGAGTTGCTTTTTATTTCAGATAATAAACCTTGGGACTCGATATTACCATTTATTATTACCAACCCATCAGGGTATCAAAACGGATAGGTACTTACTTTGTATGTGCAGGTGAAAGCACTCACCTTCGGTTACGTAAATTAAAAGAAGATGAGACAAGGAAATTGTAACAGCGATGTTGTTTAATGCAGATAAGATTTAGCGTCAGCGTTTAGCCTTAATAAGCATCTTTTATCTTTTGGCCCAGAATACAAACAGTTTCAAACTAATGTGAGTAATTTACATAGGAATTTGTGAAGTGGAGCAGGACAGGTAACTCGCTTTATCTCATCAGTTCTCCCAGCTTCAGCTCGGTTAGACAAATAAAACGGGAGCATCGTTTTAATTCCACCATTTAAGAGCATTCAGCCGAGTTTCGTAATGCGATGCGTTCTCTGTGAGTGATGCTTTAAGTAAATCAAATAATTTCCCAGCTCTCTACACACCACCAACGTCCAGAATGTTCAGAACTAGAGCACCAGACCCAGGCCACGTCTACTTGCATCCCATTCTCTAGCTCCCAAATCAACAAATGCAAAATGCAGTGCATTATGCGATGCTCCACTGCTCACTAACTCCAATCGAATTAAAGGCACTGGAACGAATGTCTGCAGAGGAATATCCACGCAATCCAATAATGTAACCTGGGCTTGATTAGAACTTCGTTGTACTTCGTGCATTTCCCTATGAACTCTGTGACCGTGGGAAGAGACTTTTCCCATCCATTTGTTTGTCATTTTTTGATTAAACTCCTCGCAGGATTCTCAGGACAATCAAATACAAATGTAATTCTTGTAACGAACTATTTCAAATAAGAATGCTGGAATCTGAAAGTCCTTGACTAACTGAAAAATGACAAGTTCAAACCAATACACAATACTACTAACATGATTTATGAGGAGCTCTACTAAGATAAATCAATGGCGAAACACAATTTAGTCCAACAAATAATTTCTACTTCCATTTCTATAAATACCAAAAACACCAAGGCAGTTAGAGAGTAGAGAAAGCCTTTTCCAGTAGATATCCTTGAAAACTTTGCTTTGACAAAATAATAAACAAGTCAGAAACTTTCTTCGAAGACGAAAATAGTTGTTATTTTACGGTCGGGTAGACTTGGGATATTTTTGACTTCACTTTAGACAGGCTCATTGTGATTGACTGTACTGCCATCGGTCACAGTGTCCAGTCTAAATAGAATTGAAATGAATTGACTCCGTTGTTTTAGGTAGAAGGACAGAAAACGGAATTGAATGATTGAGATGATGTCAAATATGCGAACATTGCTACAGACAGAACTGAATGGACTGACATGAACATTTTCTCTAAACAATACAATTTGTCATTGTTTATATGCAGTCATCAATTTGGAGTCTGACGCATAATACAGAGTTACATTCTCGAATCTTAAAAACTGTATCAAATTACGTTATTTTATACACCCAACCCAAATAGCCAGTGTTTGCTAATTTTGCCTCGCAATTCAGACACAGTTGCATAAACTGTAATTTGCTTTACACTACATTACGCATAATTAGCTTGCGAGTCATTAAAGAGTGCCGCCTTAAGTTTTTTGTCTCAGATCCCAAAAATCAGTTTCTGGAAGTGTCAAATGACAAATGGTAGTCAGAGGTTGAATAAAGCTGAACTTGCTCTTCCCTCCCGCGTATGTCTATTCTGTTGGAGATTTAAAATGCTCATTGTCACATAGAAAAGCTTAAGTGCAGCTCTGTGGATTGCGATTTCCTCATTTTCATTCTCATTCACGTCTTAGCAAGAATTCGAACACAGTTCTCAGATTAAGCATTCCTGTCTCGACGAAATGGAAAGAGAGACTCAGCTCTCTGGTTTTCTTAGCTTCTGTTGTACTTCTTCGTCTGAATTCCCACCCAACAGCATTGGTTTCGTACATATACACTTACACATATAGGTATCCCAGAGCAGCCAGTGCCTATAATTCTGTAAATCATTCTTCCACATCACAACAAACAGCTAAAGATAGAATCCTATAGCAGTCCTAACTTCTACCGAATAGACCTTAGTAGACTTAGCCAAAGAAAAGCTATCTAAACGTAGTTGGCTGATAATACTCCTACTGCTACATTACCCTCCCACTCTCACACACAAAACTCGAAGCTATCGCATCCAACGAGGACGGACAGGAGTATAGGAGGGAAAAAAGCTTCGCACAGAGTTCTGTCTTTTTGCTGTGTTTCGTCAAGGCAAGGTTTATTTGAGCGTAGTAGTGCTATTGTGTTTGACTATCGGCTCTAGAGATCGATTCACTCACAGATATATCGCGTCTTTCTCACGGACGGAATGATGTGACTTTCACAATCAGTGAAAGCAGGGGACGCACGCGGCAAGGAAGCCAAATCAAAAGCAACAGCAAAATAAAGCAGAGAGAGCACACACGGGACTACAGAACACAGCTTGCTAGAGTGTGAAACCGTCATGAAGAAAAATTGAGCCGGATGCCCCGAATTGCAAAAGCCCGGATCTTTCGTGGCCTGTGAGTGGCGGCGGGCAGCTGGAAAGGTTCCGTTGTGTTTCCTTCCCTTCCCACAATGGATACAATACAACTGTATAGTTACTTATCTGTAGTTAGCCAGATAACACTCCTTACTACTCAAGGTGGGCTCCTACTAAGTATATTCACGTCTTGTCACTGCACTGAAATGCACAGAGTGGAGTTATAGGCAGTCTGGACTTTATTTGTGTATGTAGATGCTTAATATTGGCTGGCTGGAGAAAATAAAGCTTAACGAAGTAAGGGAGAGTCGGAATAGACACTCCCTTCCTTTGCTTTGCTTCTTAATATCGGGAATGCATGGAAGAACACTTTGTGCGTGTGGTGTGTGCTTTCTCCCACTTTCCTCCGTCTGCCTGATGTGGAGGCAGAGTCTGTCGCGTCCTAAGTGTTGCTCCACTAATATCCATTAGAGAGCTTCTATTATTAGTACGAGCCGAGTTTCACTGAAAACTGAAACCTTAAAGTGAAAATAGGAAAATGTACATTTTTTCTGGGAGGAAAATTGTTTTTACTTTACTTTAGTTTTAGCGTCTGGTCATGCCATTTAGAAAGTACTGTGAGCAACACGAAGGAACGAACGTTGAAAAGTGGGAAAAACTTTTAGCAGAAAGTGCTCTTCACCTAATGGCTTCCCTCGTCCCGTGTAATAATCTCTGGGATACCTATCGTTAAGTTACGCAACGCTAAGGCCACAGGAAAGACAAGCCAAGGCTAAAACGTCCTCTAATACCACACAAACACCACATCAATACAATACAATTCCAAACCAGCGATTCAGTTGCCAAACTACATTGTCTGAGTGCAGACTACGTATACCTTCTCCACTTGTCCTCCCGCAATGAATTTCATTGGATGTTAGATTGCAATAATACATAACTGAACATTAAGTACATAAACACAATTCTCTCCCCTTCCGCCAATCCCTTGCTTTCCGAAACAATACCTACCTACCTAGTGCCTATTTATTTTAGGGTGATGGAAAAACTTTCTCCATATTTATCACTTGTAAAAGAAATTCATAGTTGTCAACCCGGAAAACGTTAGCATTTAATTTCTCTGTAGCCTGCCATAAAATCAAGTTTGACACGGAACTGATGGTTATCACACAGGACGACAGTATATAGACAGACAAACGTGTGTGTATCGGAACTGCGAGGTACGTAAGTAGGTGGTGAAAGCAGAGCAGGAGTTATTGTAAGAGCGAGGATGTCCACAGGAAATAAAAGAGATAGCCGGGTGAAAGCAGGGAAAGTGACGCAATGTGTTGCGATTTCGATGGTCATATCGCATCCCATCAATATTATGGTACAGCAGTCGCGTTAGTCGTTTGGTCACAACCTCACCTCACCTCCAACTCATTTCGTTCCGTTACATTACATTGAATTGCATTCCAACCACAGCCTACACAGGAGCAAGGGGCAGCCCATCCAGCCCATTACGTCCATGT
>JABASH010003079.1:0-17692 GCA_019776445.1 Tomocerus maximus | reverse complement strand
AATGGAAAGGTAATAAGGATGGTAGTTCATATTTAGCAGTGGGAATTCCCCACGGTCGGTTGAATTGGGACTGAGATGGCGACGGTGGCTGCGGAGGGGCAAAACTCTGTGATGGGGCCTGTGGAGGGGCAAAGCTCTGTGATGGGGTCTGCGGAGGGGCAAAATTTTTCGATGGAGGTTGTGGAGGTGCATAACTTTGCGGTGGGAAATTGAATCGTGTTCCTTGAGAATTTTCATAGTGGAATGGATCCGGGGGTGAAGGCACAATATTCGGCATGGAAGGCATGTTACCCGGTTGTGGTGCTGGAGATATAGAACCTTCTCCCTCTCCTAGAAATAATAAGAAATTGTTAAATCGTGTCGGAATAAAATTTAATCTATCTGTATCTACAATTCAATAGACGAATTCTAATCACAATGATTTTCCTAGCTATTCCGTTTTAGAGATCTGTTTGCAAAATAAACAGTTGCGGTTAAATTTTATATGAACACAAGACTTCTAATATCGTCCGTCACTATTAGTTGATTTAGCATCCGTAGCAATTGTTTACCGTTCGTGTGTGCTTCGATAACTATTTCGTGTGCTGCAAAGTTTCGTCTGGTTTGGCAATGTTTGTGTTTCAACTCAACTCATGCGATCAATTAACTTATCATCAATTACAATTACAGTTTCGTTCTCGTCATCCATATCTCGATCTCTACGTAAATATAAACTTACACAAGAAAGGAAGAAACATTAAAAAGCAAAGGTCAGTGGAAAGTTTGTTGCATGCATCTGAAAATAATTTGTGGGTCTACTATCGAAAATTTTGGCAAAATGGAGATAACTTTGTGGCAAGCGAGCTTTAGAAATCTATTTACGTGCACGGCACACATGGCTCCTCTTTCATGTTACAGTTTACTTAATTTCAGTTTTCAAACGATGTAATTTCTATTACAAACAGATTCACTGTTACGCTACTGCTGTATGTACCTATAATATTAACATATAATCTAAAAAGTATACTACCACCTTCTTTAAGACGTTACAGACTAAATTGTCAGATTAAGATCCAAAGAAACTGTAATAACAGTATATAACCGAAACCAACTAAATCTTGAACTGCACGAAGATCAGAACAAAAATATTGAGCCTCTACAGAGCTTGAATGTTTCAATGTTTCACTTTGCTAAGTGACTAAATTATGTAAAATTATTGATGTAGTTACAAGACCAGAAAAACGTGATTTGTTCCGCATTTTCCAATTAAGTGACAGCAATGACAGGAATCGTTGTTGCTTTTGTCTAGTCTTGGTTGGGCTAGTTTGACATACTGCACGTGCACGTCAAATAACAAACAAAACAGGACAAGTTACACGAGATCTCATTCTTATGAGAAGAAAATATTCAAAATAATAATATTTCATTTTTCACTCAGCCAGTTTTATCATTTGAGCATCAGATAAATAAATAATCTTGGAAATTATAAATCTTAGAATAGATCGTCCTTCATGAAAGAATTCTTGTTACACTATTGATAGGGTTGAATTCTATTCTGTCATTTATATAAGGTAATGCATACAAATTAATAAGTAGACAAATAGGTATCTGAAATTAGAATTGTCCATAAATTGTACTGACAGACTTAACGACTTAAGTGTGTAATTTGAGTTATTAAGTAGGTAGTTATAATATACTTAATTAATGCATATGTTTCTACTGACTGTAATTTAGTTGGTTTTGGGTTTTGCTACTCTACTACTTTGCCCACTGCTCTGTTTGCAATTTGTCACGATTTTCTCATTAGCATGCAAAACTACAAAGGATGCATGCATACTTTCTACTTTACCAAGTATTCTTCGTAGTAATACCATACCACTACAGTCGTAATTGTATTTCTAAGACATTTCAGATGTGAAAACAGTATAGCTACCTTAAATCATACCGGTATGCATAATATACGAACAATATTGCTAACAATAAAAGAGTTCATTCATTTGTTTGCCTTAAAAATTGTCCCTTCAATTTGCATTATTATCTTCCTCGTTTCATTCATATTAGGAAACTAAATCATTCTCATAAAGACTGCTCTACAAAATCTGCCAGAATAGTTTAACAAAGAGTTAGAAACTGTCAACCAACGTCCTTTATTTTTCTTTGTTACATATTTGACTGTAAATTCATCGCGTGTGCATTTGGTGCACTTAATATGCACGATGTATTAAACTACCAACATTTTAATACTACTTGCTACGCTATACGTGACAATAGCTCTGCGGTCTATTTTCTGTCCGGTCTACATTCAACGACTTAGCTTTGGTTTCTTACACTCAAATAAACTTTTATGACTTCAAATACCTAATGCGCCTCTACAAAAGTGAGTCGTGAAGAAATAGAAAACTAACCGCTAATGTCTTTCTATGTAGATCGAAAGTGAAAAATATTTTTCGTTATTTCAGAGACAAATCAAGTGTTGGTTTTACCTAACTTATACATGACAACTTGATTTAACTGAAATCTGTTTCTGACACTTAATAAGTACAATCTTAAGTTTTAATTGAAAACAATCTCTGGATTTCAAGGGCATAAGTTACAGCAGCAAAATTTTTAAAAAGGTTTATACGCAGATGTTAATTTTAGAATTTGTACATTTGTAAAATTAAAACTGGAAAAGAATGCAACAGAATTAGAGTTTGAAACTATTATTGATCATTCGCAACATCTAACTAGAATAAGTGTTTCTTTACGGTAAATATTTGCACTTCGCTCTATTGTGTAAATGTGCTTACCGACGGGAGTAATATAATATGACTAATCATGCATAAAGAGGTGTAAAATAATTTTCAGTAGCTTTTAGCATGTTATTACAGATTACAGCTTTTGCATAGAGTTTGTGCTAATAGAACTTAGGAGCTTATATCGATAATGTGAGTAGTGCGTACTTAAGTTCTGGTATTGTAAGCAAAGTTTGTGTAGCGTAATATAAAAGTGTGTGTGTAAGTGTAAGAGTTAGTAAAGCAATGAGATACACTGACCCGGATATTATACTCGTAAATTCTAATGTAGTTGCGGTGTGGCGTGGCTGGTAAGTAAGTGAAGTTAAGAAATGAAACAACACGTAGGAAAGTAAAATGTAGCACAGCACATCAACATATTCGTTGATGATATTATAACCACCACATCACAACACACTCAATTATAAGACTTGTTTGTAAGATTATACATAAAGAATATCATAGAGAGATGCTCTATATACGCACATTCTCCTAATTATATTTACTACGCGTACTAAAACGCGATCAAATTGAGTGGGGTACTAAATGATATCTTTATAATATGCTCAAATAAAAGCTAACAATAAAAATAATAATGAAAGTATCTGTATCAGCATAGGCGGAACGGAAATAGAAGCGAAATTGAACGCGAAATGCTAATTAGCTTAGCCAGACGAAACGCTAACAACAACAACTGACCTTATAAGAATTTCTAATGGGAAATGCATAAATCATTTTCATCCTCTAATTCCTAATAAAAGAATCTAGCGATGAATTATTCTTGTGATACTACACTAATTAATGGGAATGATAATCCTGAAAATGTATTGAATTGATTACCTGTTGATTGAGATTTCTCCTCTGAACTGTCCACATGCACGTTTTGTGAGAATTTCTTTTTATTTTGCTTAGTCAATTTTTTAATTGTGGAAGCAATATCCAGAAATTCATTTTTAGACATAAATCCTTCACCACTATTACTACCACCGGAATTCATTTCCACATTTTCGAATTTGGCGAACGGATTCGGGTTGCTTACACTATCTACACTGTTTTCACTAGTCACTGAATTCATATCGAAGAAATTCTGGGAGAAACTATTATTTTCCTTTTCAGAAGTTTGTTCTTGCGAATTTTTATCCTGCTCTTTATCAGTTTCCTGTTGTTCGGCACTTGCACCCTTAAACTTTATTCGCACATTAGGTCTTGAGCCAGGTTTCCTTCTTCTCCATTTAGGTTTCTTTGTAGGATCACCTGTAGTCGTCGGAGGCATTGTTGTGCTGCTCATTACATTTCCTACGTACATATTTTCCTGATGATCTGAATTATGGAGTTGGAAGATAGTTTTGTCTTCGTTGGTAGTAAGGACTGGAAGTTTGTGGGTGTCACCCGCCCACAACCCTTCTTCATTGACTGACTGTGCAATTGCCACATTCTTAGAAGCTACTTGGACTCCCATTCCGGAAAACACTTTTCCATTATCTTCAAAATTGTTCCAAGGTGATGGAGAATTTTTAGGAGGGACCATTGTAGCCGCATTTATCGAAGATTCAGCTGGTGGCATTTCGGTTGTACTTGTGGTCGTGGGTTTTGTTCTCATCCTTCTTCGGGATTTTGTCCATCGGACACTACTACTTGTTGTTGACAGAGAAGGTGATGGTGTTGTCGGTGGTTGGGGTATTGGTGGAGCCTCCGTAGATAAAATTCTATCTACAGGGACTTTAAAATTGTCATTTGTCACAAAATCTGAACTGGGTCCGAATCGATCTAGTTCTTGAATCTTTCCCCAGAAATTCGGAGTGTCACTTTCACTATTTGCATTGTTATTAATATCTGAGAGAGTTTTCTTCCTCAGTTCATTGATTGTAAAAGTATCACTTCGTTCTTCAGACTCATCAGGATATTTAGGCCGATTTGGAGGCGACGTTGGTTTTCTAGGTAAGCCAAATGTTTCCATTGTTGGTGAATTAAAAATATCTAGATTCGAATTGGGCTTGACAAATCCAGGGTCTTGATCAATATCCATTATGTTACTTCCTGGGAAAACAGGACCTGGAGGTTTCCTCATTCGGTTTCCTCCATTTAGATTCATTACAATCGGAGTTGGATCTGCGATCTTCTTTTCCCAAG
This sequence comes from Tomocerus maximus, assembly GCA_019776445.1. Lineage (NCBI taxonomy): Eukaryota > Metazoa > Arthropoda > Collembola > Entomobryomorpha > Tomoceridae > Tomocerus > Tomocerus maximus. The sequence goes on along the minus strand of JABASH010003079.1, from coordinate 12,809 downwards.
GTAAAATTATTTCCTCCGGATTGAAATCCGATGGCGGACCAAATGGTCGCGGACTGGTATTAATTCCACGCAATTTTCCATTATCTGTGTCGAATGAAAACTGAGGATTATAATATCCCGGATTGCTGTAAAAGTTTCCTGTGACTGGAGATGGAGCTATACTTTTGTTGAAGTGTGAGTAGAATTTGTCGTTGTACTTTCTCGTTTTGTCATATGCATTCAAATTTTCTCCACTGCCGAATGGTACAAACTGTAAAACGTCATTTCTTTCTGTCACAGGTATTTGGTTAGGATGCGAGAAACGGGTTTTGTTAAAATGTGTCGACGGATTGTAGTGTGTGTCTTCTGTGAAAAATGGTCTTGGTGTTGTTGTTGTACTCCTGAGAAATTTTGTTGGAATTTTCCCACGATTTACTTCGTGATTTGGAGGATAACGGGGATCGTAGCCAGACGAAGGATCTGGAGTAGAATAGCTAGGTGTATTAATGTTGTCGTTGTACTCCTGAGAAATTTTGTTGGAATTTTCCCACGATTTACTTCGTGATTTGGAGGATAACGGGGATCGTAGCCAGACGAAGGATCTGGAGTAGAATAGCTAGGTGTATTAAAACTATTGTCTGGTTTTGTCAACCAATCATTTGCATATTTTGTTGGTGGTTTTGGCGGAGGCGGTGGCGGAACTTCGTGTTTACTCTCTTCATAATAATAACTCTCTATATTGAAAGGAAGTAACCTTTCGTCAACAAAATTTGGACCGTAATCCGGAGATGTAGAAGTCAATGGAAGGCTTGCAGGTGCCGGCTCAAGTCTTTCTGTGGAGGAAGATGCAGCATTTACCATTTCTGTCGAAGTGGATTTAATAGTTGTTGTTGTCTCAGCCGATGCGGGTATTATTTGATTGGATGTGCTGGATTTCTTGCAGGTGCCGGCTCAAGTCTTTCTGTGGAGGAAGATGCAGCATTTACCATTTCTGTCGAAGTGGATTTAATAGTTGTTGTTGTCTCAGCCGATGCGGGAATTATTTGATTGGATGTGATGGATTCTTCTGGGATTTGTTCCGAAATTTGCTCTGGTTCAGGAGTTATTTCATTATCATTTAGCGTAGAATTATTTACTCGAAGCTTCCGCCTTCTCTTCTTCTTCCTCCTTTTCCCTCCCTTTATGACCCTAATTCGTTTTACTTTAGGCTTTTCAACTACTGCCTCTTCGATAACAATTTCTGGTTCTTGCTCCACCACACTCGGTTCTTGCAAATGAGCAGTTGGATCACCAAAATGTCCATTTAGCACTCGATGAATATGTTTATCGTTTTCTTTTTCAGTGGTTGTGAAATAAATATCTGGGAAAATATTGGGATCGTATCCAGCTGTGGCAAGAGCAGGATCGTTCATATCATAGCCCGATAATGTTCCTGAAGCCCGGGTCCATTCCTTGCGTATTATCATAAGAATTCGGCATATTTTCCGAGCCGGATTCTTCAAGGTAAGGAGGAACTTTCGGTTGAGAATTCATCAACTGGTAAGCTGAACCATAATTGTTCGTATCTTGTAGCATTTTCAGACCATATGGTTTTCCCTCTGCGTCCAAGTACTGCTGCTCTTCTTCTTCTGGAGCATTTGGATCCTGTTCATTATAGTCTGGTTGCTCAAAGTATTCCTTCGGGATTCCTTTAAATTCTGGAAGATTTCCTTCTTCCGCTCCGAATCCAAATTGAGTTGGTCTTTTCATCGGTGCCGAAGAATATTGATTTGGCGACTGTTGAGAAGGAAGGGGTATTGGCCCTTCAGCGCTTGGTGAAATGGAATTGAAATTATTCGAGTGAGAAGCAGCAGGTCCTCTTCTGTAATTAACATGATTTTGTCGCGGTGGTCCCCTTTGAGAAAATCCTCCGGGTCGTTGTTTTCCTCCAACATGATATTGCTCTCCAAATGGTCTTTGAATATTTGGCCGTCGTGGACCAGGTCCTCTTTGCGGTGGACCTTGCATTTGTTGTTGTTGATGTTGCTGTTGATTATATTGTTGCTGCTGATTATGTTGTTGCTGCTGGTGTTGCTGTTGATTATGTTGTTGCTGATTATGTTGCTGCTGCTGATTTTGATTATAAATTGGTCCTTGTCTCATTGGCGGACCTCTTCCCGTTTTCCCACGATGATGAGGATTTTTATGATTTCTATTGTCATTTGAATTTCCTCCGAAAATAGGTAATTTAGGCCATCTCCACAAACTGGCTCTTTTCGTTAGTCCATTTCTACTTGGATCATCATTATGAGGACTGGAAGTAGGAGTCGGAGCCATAAGTGTAGCTGCAGGTAATGCAGATTTAGCCTGTTCTTGATTATGTTGCATCTGTACTTGTTGTTGCTGGAGTTGCTGGAGAAGGAGGAGTTCAGTTTGTTGTTGTTGAAGTGCAAGGACCTCAGCTTGGGACAATTGATTCACATTAGCATTAGCATTGTGAGTTATGAGTTGAGAATGCTGATTGTTCCGATGGTAATCCTTCCCGCTGACTTTTTCCACATCCATTTCACTATACTGGCCTTGTAATTGATGTGGAAAATTGACATGAGATTGGTGTCCAGTAGAAATCCTCTGTTGTTGTCCATAGTACTGTCCTTGAGCTTGCTGTTGCTGTTGCTGGAGCTGTTGTTGTTGTTGTGTCTTTCCTTCTGTATTTGTCATGGAGTCTTTGAACCCATCTTCATCTCCTACAGTAAACCCTGCACCAACATAGCCCTTAAGTCCACCTAAGCTCCTTATTCGGAATAAACCGGACTGACGAAACCCGCAAGCGAGACGAAAACTGCCTCCACCTTGCCACACACACACACTGCTCACAATATTCACATTTACGCATAGAGTCACTAGCAGTAGGAGGAAAACGGGTATTGTTTTCCGTCGTTTTCTTAGTCTCTGCAAGGAATCCGTGGCCAAGGTGGGACACATTTGTTCGTCTGTCAATTGGCGGCAACAACACCGACACATTGTCAATTCAAATTAACACAAGACACTCATTATCCACTTTTAATTTTACATCACACTCGAAGAGAAAATCCTTTGTTCACGTCCACTCATATTGAAAACTGATTTTCACTCCGCAGAAAATCTCATTTTCCAAAAGTTGCTATTTTCAAACAAATTGCACAGCACACACTTGGGAGTCGTGATGATGAAAATCGTTCTGCTCTTGGTGTTCGAATTATCTTTAGGTAGTGGTGAGCGAGTGCGAGTACGAATGTTGTATTTCCTGTTGGAGACTCAGAAACCTACTGACCGTTATTTTGGCCGGCTGGCTTGGCTCATCTTATACTAACTGAAGTGAACCCTTGCTGCTGTAATGCTCTCTGATCTCACTTCTTTGCTTGGCAAGATCCTCTCCTCATCTCCTGCAGGCACCAAAACATCTTCAGCAGATCAAGGTAAAGGTTTTCGCCAACTCTCTTTGCTTGCTTAATGTAAATTCCTACGACGTAGACATACCTAAACCCTATTCTATTCGACTTTAAATCCTACACACATTCAAACCTTCTCTATCATTATGATTATCATCAGCAGTGCTCTACCTATACGTACTCACGTCTCACATGCCCATCAAATTATACCTACCTGTTACTATCTGTGTACCTTTAAAACACACATGTGCTCATCTTTTCTCAATGCACACACAATAAAACAAATATTGAAGAACAAAAAATGCTACGTAATGCAAACAAACGCTATTTACTCTGACAGTACAGGCAGGGCTATGACTCGTGTCAGAATAGAATTTATTGTATCTTTAATGTTTTAATGTGACATGCTGACTGTATTCCGAAATAAAGAGCTGAAAGTCATTAACGTAACATAAAATGACTAATCACAAAAAATAATCAAACTTAGCTACTGTCTACGTGTCTACTGTTAGAGAGATCAGTTACTACATAAAATGCAATATGAAAGTATCCCTTAATCTGATGGTAGTAAATGGAAATCTTAATGCAGTTACGAGACTTAAAACAGCACCAAGCAATTTGCTTACACCAAAAATTTACTAAAATATTAAAAATATCCGATAACTCAGAATAATCTTAAGATTTAACTTACTAGAAGGAAATTATTATGCCCAGGTACTATTTCTATAATGTCTAAATATTTTTAATTCTTGAATTCTTGTCTTGTCGATGTACACATCAGTTACAAAAATGCATTGCACAAAATGGATAATTACTGCATTTCTATTTGTAAAAAATGATGCAAAGCGAAATCGGACAAGGACTAATGATAGTTAATTACTAAAGATTTAATTATCTTTGCTGCAAGTGAATATGTAAGATCAGGAAAGTAGACATCTTAGTATGTCTTAATTGAAATGTACAATTAGAGAGAGATTTCCGATGATATCACCTGAGTGAATCTGTACATTATTTACATTTGTAGCGGTGCAAGCAAATGCTATTTAAGTATAAATTTCACTGTCACTGACGGCTATTTTCCTTTAATATAAATTGAAAGGTGCAAGCAAAGGATAAGACATTTTTCCGTTGCTCAAGCCAACCCATCGCATGGAAGCGTTGATGAGATATCCATCAACAATAAAACTGACATGGTAAGTAAGCCAAGAAAATAAAATTAACATGAAGAGGACTTGACGTGGCTAATCCTTTATTTTTCCTCTTAGCACCTGAGTCTGATGTTCTGCCAAAGTTAAGCTACACAAGTGCAACGGTACTAGAAGATGAAAATGCATTTGGAAAGTGCCAATTCTTTATAGTCTTAATACTCTCAAGTAGCCATTAGCCTATTATTATGTATGCAAAATTAAATTGTTTCTTTGAACTCGACTATAAATGTTATTTCTACCTTGTCATTACCTTCAAAGTGATTTACTAATTGCATATTGTGAGCCGGAGCTCCATTAAAGTTGAAACAAGGCAGTTCGCCAAATTAATTTAGATGTTGCGAATAGCAAAATACATATTATAGTTTCTGATTCATTAATGTTGGTTTTCACTCTGACATTTTTCTGTTCAAGATAAGTTATATCTTTAAAGAAACTCAAATGTTAGAATTGTTAGATTTTTTATCGAGATAATAAATAATTCTAACTGAATTTTAAGGAGTAGTACGGTAAAGTGTGATAATTTATAAGTCACTGCAACATAAGAGATGTCTTTAAAGACTTTATTACGTAATGCACTTTACTACCCACACATGTACGATTTATTGGCCTGTAAAGTCTGTATGAGAATTCAAGTGCAGTAGAGAAATGCTGACACTATTAACGAATCCCATTTTAATTCTGTGTAGTCTGTTTCGCTATTTCACACACAGCATCAATAACAAGAGCTGTGGGGTGTAACACGTCTTTCTTCTCTATTATCCTTTTTAGTATCATGTCATACTTACAACCTTAACTTCTTAACTGCGGAAAGAATACATACGCTAATAAACTTGACAATCCAGAAACAAAATTACTTTTTACGTAGACGTTATGTTTTTAGCCCATTGATCAAACATTTTTTTATTTTTGTGCAATAAATTCCTATACTTGTGCAAAAGATTATTATTCTTTGACGAAAAATACTCACACGTTCTGGCTATCAATAACAAATAATAATGGAAAAATGTCGACAAAATATCACGATGATATAATTTTGTAATTTCTTGTGTAATATGTGCCATAATGTGTTTTGTATTTTGCAAAATGAAATAACATGTGAGCGTTTTATCGGTAGGTACTAATTGAAGATAATTTTTGTAATACTGGTTTCTTATACCTAAAAGTGATCTGGTTTATTTACGTGAGATGATTTCTGAATTTGCTAGAAAAACTTATCTTTTTCTATGCAATGTTATATAATCATTATTCAGCAAGCTTGAAAAGCATACAATGCGGTAGATCCACTTTGTACTTGTCTTACGTAGAATTAGGTGTTTCTCAGTCCGTGCAAAGATAAGGTTCCTATATTTTCGAATCAAAATTCTTAAGCAAAATATAATATGTAGTATTATGTAAACTAAGAATGTTCTCAGATTACTTTTATACAATGTTTGGAAATGTTATTATATATTATATAATTGTGATAGCAGAGATGATTTAGAATAGTGCGTGATAGAATCTAGGAGGATTGGGTTGCGTGTATCTAAAGTTAAGTGGATGGCTAACGATATAAGACTAATTTTCGATTATTGTCTGGGTAGGCGCCTTGACCTGCACAAAATTTGTTGGTGGATTTGCCATCGGCCACAGCGTGACGACTTGGCTTCGCTTATTAGCTTAATAATGATGCACAGTGGAATGGACTGCGTATTTAATAGAGTCAAGTTCACGTTCAATGCTAAGTAAGTAGAAAATTATTCGAGAGACAGAATGGGGTGAGTGCGAAAAGAAACAGGTGTGCTATGCACCTTTTTGTGAGATTCCATCTTTGGTAACGAGTGAAGTAAGAGAATGAAATTATGGGAATTCTGCTTTGTTTTGCTATTTTATACGCTTCATATGCACATTGAACATTATGGACAGTGTCATAATAATGTCTCTTCATGTGTCTACCCAAATACATAAAAAACAGTTGAATTCGAATCGTCTAAACTTCATGTTCCCCAAAAGCCAAGACTTGCCCAAAATTCCATGTCCCACTTTGAGACCAACTCTTAAGTACAAACTGTCTTTAATGACTTTTCGCAAGAGATGAGTGAGTTGGCAATTTGCATAATCTCTGTTTCCTGATTGACCTTTGATTCTCGTTATTTAATATCCCATACCTAATGATACACGTAAGTGCGTGGGTATACGTTACGCTTAACGTATGTTTTCATTGATGTACGGTGCAACATGTAATTCTGGAATTATGTATTTGCAAAATACATAAATACTGACATAAAGTGTTACACGGATACACATAACCTATGTAGTGATAGTTAGGTGTGGAGAAAAACGTATACTAATTTATGGCTATGTGTCACGAGATTGTCATGATAAAGGAGTTGTTTCATTTTATTAGGGCATTCTCTCAGACGTTTTACCCAAGGCTATTCAATACATTGAATAGATGCATCTCTGCATACGCATCTCATTCGCACGAAATTACAGTCTAGTAAATATTTAGCTGCATAGTCACATTAGTCACATAACATTAAGCGAACCTTTAAAGTCCAAATGGTTTCCATTCATCATTTGTTCTTCGCTTGTTGCCGAATTCTTCGTAAAAGTTCAACCACCTAACCTCCTCCGGTCTCTATTCTGTTAATAAATAGCAACATCTGTGTATTCCACATTTGTATTTTTTATTGTTTGATACTACCAAAATCCAGTCAGCAAATCAGCTTCTATTGTCATAAAGCAGCGTAAAAGTAACTTAAATTCTTTGGACTACCTACAGGGTATCTCCCTAAAGACTTCGTACTTAGTTTTGGATCAAAAATTAATGATTTTTTCGACGATTCTTATTAAAATCGAAGGTAATATTCAAGCATTTCTATAATAATTACCTGCAAAGATATTTGTAAATTGACCCTCTCCGAATTTGGAAGAAAATTGTGAAAAAATAAAGACGATTTTAATTATCTGACGATTAAAGTAATTTTCCAAAATTAAAACTTTTGTGTCCATGAAGAAACCTGGCTTTTGGAAAACGTTGGTTTGCGAGAATTTTACCCGACTTTTTCGGAAAATTGGTGCCATTCCCGTAAATTGAAAGCTAGAAGTTTGAAAATCGGTGAATAAATGTAGAGTCGCATATGCTCTTTGGAATGATGTAAGTATGAAACGATGTACATCATAGGGAGACAATTAGATTATACAGATAGACACCCTGTATACGAAGAGTTGTATATGTGTAAGGCATTGTGTTAGTAATAGTGTCACTTGCTAATTTGTATTCAATTCAGTAAAGTCTGCCGCAGTCTCAATAATGTAAGAAGGCTGTCAATAAGACGTATCCTTTCAGACTGCATCACGACGATCAGTTTTCTACCTTAAGGCACGAATGTCCTCTATTCCGCTGTATACAAACTCACTCTCCTATGTGAGATTAAAACAATTTTTATAATTAAAACAATTACACACGTCGACTACTATTCCACAAAACATTCTCCCCACTTAAACATCCAGTTGAAGTGTTCGGCTGAGTGGCCCAGTCAATTATGTATTTCATTTGCACTACTGTTACTTAGTTGTTTCGTCAGCATTAAATATCCTTCGGCTTAATCCCATTTTATGTGCACGTTAACAACACTACTGTATAATGCGGAATCAAGTTCACAAACTCGAATCAAATTATTCCATCATTATTATGTTTTACTTAGGTATACTAGTAACTTTAGCCTTATAAGTGCATAACGTATATTTACACTTCAAACTATAGATTAAGTACTTTTCTTAAGTGAGGTAGTATAATAACATTCGGCTTAAGTTGTACTATCCTGATATAATAGCTCTATATTGTAGACAGATTGGGTTTTGTGGTGTATAAGCGCAATTGTTGAATTTAGTTAGCCACGTAATCCGTTTACTTACCTTTATATAATTTAATTGATAATGTGTGTTAGCAGTTACTTTGAAATTCCTCATGTCCATGGTGTTAACGCTATAACGATTTACTTGTTTTTAATGGAGAATGTTCAATCTAGCGTGTATGCAAATACCACACTAGGGCATTGGAATTAAAAGTGGAAATCTCATGTAACTGCATGTTGAATGCTATCGAGTCGAACAGAGTTCTAGGACCTTTACAATTAATAAGGTCTCATCTCTTGTAAAACAACTTGCTTAAGTTGTAATTCATGTAGGTAGTGGGGTAAAATATCTACCTACTTCATGTACCTACAGCTAATAAGTGTCTAGTTTGTAAATCAATAATTCTAAATTCTAATAACCTGTCGATTCTTCTATCGTCAGCTACTGATTTCTAATTATCAACTCTAAAACATATGAGCTAGGATTATACTTAATAGTCAATGCTCTCTTCCAACTTGTCAGCTTCAATATAATTTCAATCATGTAATACAAATACAGATAACACACATCTTAATTTTCAGATATGGACTTTTGTTAATTTTGGCTAATGAACCTTGGATATTTTTAATGATTTACAGATATTGACTAGATTTAGACACTTGGACATAAGAAAGAGGAAGCTACGGAGGTAACGATATAGAAAGCATCAAAAATTTGCAATGTTATGTCCACATAAAGCAAACTTGAAATATTATCGAAATTTGCATAAGATAAATCTGATAGAAATAGAAGTGATTGCTGATTTTATCTTGAATTAAACTTGTGCACTACTGGATAAACAACTTCTGTTTCTATCTATGATAACATAAGATAATTCTAAAACAATAGAATTTCGTAGTATGATTATAGACAAGTTTATCTTTGAATACCAGTAGGAAACCTGTCAATCGCAAGAAAATACTTAAATAATCGGTTTGAATATAGAAGCTGTGTGGGTGCTATTATCTAGTACATCATAGAAGCAACATGAAAGCATGAAAGTAATGTGCTAGTCTTGTCTGAACAAGAAGTGGAGTATACTATTATTTGATTCGGTGACGATTGACGTAGTTAGATGATTCTGGTGCTACAAAATGAAACCAGCTATTCACTTGGTTATGCTGTTTATTATTCATACAATAATATGCAAAGTAGGATGAAATAACTCACGCTCTCATTCCTTTCTAAACCCTGATGCATCACAAATATTTTACAACTAAAGAGAGTTCGTCTACGAAAATCTAGAGAAACCGGTCAAAATAATAGTCCCAATGTGTTATACATTAGCTATGCATCTGGAATGCATTTGTGTGATTCCTAGTTGTAGTAACGAAACTAGAATCATAGATATTTCTAGAATTATGTGAATGAAGACAAGATCCTGACACGGACTAGTTTTTCCGGATGCATGTTTCGGTGCATCTGCCATTTACTGTTCGGTGTACAGATGCATGATTGCGTGTTAGCAAAAGCCTCTAAAATTATGTCGTTAATAATTTCTTAAGCAATGAAAAGTATGTTAATCCAATTGCTTTCGATTCTTCTCTAATATCTTTAATCCTATATGCACCTATAGATTCTAAATTCTTTATTCTTTACGTGGTAGTAATGAGGTCACAAAAATATTAGAGAAATATTTAGCAATTACTTAATGGAACATTGAATCAAGTCTAGACTTAAGACACCTGAAGGTATAATAAAAATACGTTATCCTTAGAGGTTGGCTGATCTGTAATGGAAACCTGTCACTGAATCATGATTTATAATATCCATGTATGATATAGTATTACTGCAAAGTGTAGAATTTATCATAGGATACTCAGGGAAAGAAAAGTATCCGTCTGGGCTTGTTTTCTAGCAAAAAGTAATCTCCTGAGTCATTGATGTCATTTAAAACGAAAGATATAACGTAACATTGTAATACATAATCCTTTGTATATCCCTTTGAAGGTATTAATTTTCGAAAATGTAGAAAAGCGCAAAAGGTTGGTTGGTGGTGTGGTCAATGAATTGTTTTGGTGTGTGTATGTGATAGGAAATTTTGAAATGAGTAAGGGGTTAGTAATCTAAGTAAGCAAAGATATTGTAACACAGATTTTAAATGCAGACATCTGTACAGATTGGCATATATTTCTGTGGAGCTCAGAATTTTTTCAGTTAAACCTGTCCGTCAAGGTTGTAAAACGCGATAGTCAAGAAATTGTTTGGAGTAAGTAGGACTCGAGAGTCTCGTCTGCTCTCTTAATACCTACCATAAGTTTTGTATTTGCAGAATTTCCTTGATATCATATTCGTTAATCTGTGTATTACTTATATTATTTGAGAGATGAAATTGAGGAGGAGAGGGAATAGGCAACCCAACATATTCGAGCATAGTCATAATGCATACACAATCAAAGCCAACGTACCTTTACCAACTTTACCTTAAAAGAAGTTCACAGATTGAATGTTATGGTTATGGTCAACGAGCTGAATCGCAAAATTCTCGCAACAAAAGAATCTTCTCAGCATTTATTGTCAGCCACTTCCATACAGAGAAATCTTCACTTTAATATAGTATTTGCTGTACTCACAATAATTACATGAACAAGAACCTCTTTACTTTATTTTACTTAAACTTTGCATCTTCCATTCATGTAACTTTATATAAATATAATATAACTATTAAGCCATTATTGCAATCCCTATATATGAACTTTAAAGTAGCCATATACGTACCTTGGAGCTTCGCAGACCATAAGAACAACTGCACATGCATCTTACAATAAACACATTGTGGATATGTGTGTAAAAATAACCTTTCAAATCTTTAATACTTGACACTTCTTCAGATATACTTTATACTTATGGCCCAAGTCCTCAAAAACTCAGAAAAAATTTAAACAATTTTAATTTACAAATATTTTAAGTAATGATTGTTTGATGGTAATTTCTAATTTATTTTGATGCGGAACAAATGACAAATATAAAATTATTTAAAATAATTTTGGCACATATTTTACTGATTTTAGCACACATTTTAATGACTTCTAGCACAAAATTTAATGATCTTAAGATAAATTTAGAAATATATATTTTAGCGATATTTTTGGATTTAATGTAATCACGTATATCCGGTCCTTGATAGTAAAACATGATGGCGAGTCTGGTGAGTGTATTTATTATTTGCCTTCACAAAAGAGCGCATAGACATATAATGACGTTTTAATCAGATCAGACATCAGAGTAAAATAATAGTTGTGAACTAGTATTCGCACCTAAGTAGCAGCATTTATACAAGGTTTAGAAATAGTGTTTCCATTATGACGTTATGTATACATAATCTGAGCTTGAATTGAATTGGGATGGAGCTAGGTAAATGTACAGGTAAGCAGATAGTCATCGAAGAAGTTGTGAATGTCAAATCTGCTGATAACTCTAATAGGCATGGTGCATGTTTCTCGCAATTTTTTCTTCTCTGCAGATACAATGGAGATACTGTTTGTCTTGTGCAGTTATTTAAGTATATGTAATTCCCAAGTGAGTCTCCCAATGCCAACTACAGACATAACACTTACATTGTGCAAAAGTAACTTGGACTATTTAGCAACTATTTGTTTTCATACTTTTGTTTTACTTCTACTTTAGTGCATGAACATGCAGTTCTAGGACTTACTTTATCTAGAGTGCTTACATGTACACAATGTCTCATTAAAATAGATAGTAACTCGTTTCGTCGATTTAATTCAATGCAAAGTGACTAGTGTGATAATACATGCCCTACATTCGCATAACACTTATGCAAATACCCAAATTCTACTCAAATACAAAGTCCAATAATCTCTGCTTTGTTTACCCTAAACTAAATTGCTTTGATTCCTATTTCCACTTACACGATCCTTTCTAATGACTTTCTGGTTGCTGTACTCATTGTTATACATACAATGCTCAATTTAGTAAAATCGAGTCTACAAATTAAATGAAATTGTAAATGTTAAGTTTTATTTCCTGCTTTACTATTACATTTTTTCACCAATCTATAGCTATATCTCTTATGTACAAATAAATCATCTTTCTATATGCGCAATTATGTCTTTTATACATCTTTGATATTTATTTTGTCTTTTATTTTATCTATTTTACAGTAAAAGATTATTTTTATTCGTTTTAATTTTTAATTGACAATCCAATAGTTTAGTACCTAAAGAAACTTAGACTAAACTAAATAACGTGTATGCCAAGGTGCCTTAAAATGTCATGGCTACGCTTTAAAGGTGACGTCTTGCTCCAGAACGCTGGTTTCCCCCAACCAGTTTTAGCGAATGTATGATTCGAAATTTCTTTAGCTAAAACTGGT
>JABASH010003078.1:0-17693 GCA_019776445.1 Tomocerus maximus | reverse complement strand
ATTAACCCAGATCACATTCATGATCAACGCTACGTGAAAAACGGCAACGGGACTCTCACCGAATTTCATTCTACGCAAATGTATCGTGATCTACAGCAAGATATTCAGACACTGAAGATCCTTGTCGGTCTCTCTGTCGGTCTGACAGCAATATGTTTAATTGCAGTTATTTTTGTGTTCATCATTTTTGTCAAAAAATTCGGGGGTGGAAAATCATCTGAGAAATCTAAATCACTGGAGCTTCATGACAATTACAACAATGTCAATAAGGTATCCAGAATTCTTTAGAATTATTATAATATATTGGATTATTTTAGTCTGAAAAGAAAATGTTAGGGAAAACATTAATTAAATTAATATAATATTGCACATCAGTCATGATTTTCGGGCAGGTGAATGTTATAGAGGAATAGCAGAGCAGATATGTAATATTGTTAAAATTTCTTTAATCAGGAAGTTATTTTGTGGAATAGAAAGAATTGTTTACATAAGAATTGTAATTAAAATTGATGACGACAATTAATGTGCTAATTTTATCTTGATTGCAGTATAATGGTTCTGACGTGTCGTCAACACACCAATCGTTGAAGAGCCCATAGTTCTATTGGATTGGGTAACAATAATTCAGTAGCCCCAATGAAATATGAAAATGCTGCGCTTCCTCCGACGATAAGTCAGAGGATTCTGCGAGAGCCATCTGAATCAACTCTGCCTGAATATGCATACGACAATGCATCTTTGTCTCCGACTTCTCATCATGTGTAAGCAACAGTGAAATCTCAAATGTGAAAATAGTTAATGCAATAATGGGACGACTAAATGAGATGCAATGAGATGAGTCATCGTCAGATCAGCTATTTGTATGTAAACTAGTATTAATATTTATTATGCAACAAGTTCTTTGGCTACAGACATTTTGTAGCGGACTGATCCTGGAAAGTTGGTTCTATGCAATACAGACACACACAAGTACCTTTTAAAACATTAACAAATCATAATTACACTCATTAACATATTTGTGTTGTTTCTCCAGTGGTCCCCAGTTTTTCCTTAGAAAATAAAGTATTACCCACCGTTTAGCGTCCAAAGTGAAATGGTACTTAAAAATCAGCTCAAGCAACAGTTTCAAGCTATTGAAATGATTTTAAAGCAATAATCTTTGACCTCAAATGTCTTGGTCTCCAAATCCGTCCGTCAGTTGCAACCAAAATGTAATAAATTCAATTAAGTTAAGGTGATATCGTAAGTGTTATTTATAAACTACGATAATTTGAGTAAATATCTAACTAGGCTATAGATTATAAACCGTGAATCTGAAAATGAATGGGTGATGTTAATAAGTTTAAACATTCCGCATCACAGACATCAATTTATATTTACGACTTGTTGTGTACAGCAGTTAGGAATTTATTATTCTACATCACATTGAACGTGACGCGAGAGGATATTTATAGCCCAGAAGAGTCGATTATCAATTCAAATACAAATAATAAGCGTTAAATGGTATATTAAAGTTGAATGCGAGTACAATACACAAATACAAATCTGGAATTCATAAGCCTTATAGCAAACACATGTATTTGTGTTAGATAAGTCTTTCCTAGCATTCTATCTGTAGAGCGATGCACACGGCATGCATTTTCTCATTTGAATTTCTGGAGTTTTTACGTGCAAGCCATAAGATGAGACATTCTCTGTTTTAATCGCGAATTATTATGCCAAACTCTGTCCTGTCATTGGTGAATGCTAAACATGTACTCATTCATCATTTGAAAATTAACTTATTGTTGGCAAAAGAATAGCTAATATAAGTACCTGGATATTGCATATGCAAATCTCGAGTTTTTGCACAACAATTATTAAAAGAAGGTCTACGAATTAATTAGCATTAATCGTACCTCTACTACAGGCATCGTTTATGTGAATTAGCATATAAAGAAGTACTATTTGAATTATTCAGTATGCCTAACAGTTAATAATGTCAACTATAATATTATCTCAACTCCACTTGCTAACANAGTATGCCTAACAGTTAATAATGTCAACTATAATATTATCTCAACTCCACTTGCTAACACACAGTGAGATAGGTCTTACGAATAATGCAAACACTTCAACCACGTTTACATAAACATACGTGCAAATAAGTACAATAAAGGTTTGTAGCTATACTAATGTTAACTACGTAGTATAATTTACCTGTGTGGTTAAATAATGCACATTTGTTTGCATGACACATAAAATTACAAGATAATTTAGCTTGCCAGAAATAATTAGCACAGAATTATTTGCTTAATGACAAATCAGAAATCAATGTTTCGAGAATCAAGTGAGAATATCGTAATAGTCCGCACAAAATCAATAATTATTATATTTGCACGAGGTTGTGATTCTTTTTATTAATTCTCTACTCTTGCACTTGTATGCTCATTATTAAACACTTTAAATATCTATAAGTATATTGTGCTGGTGTGAATATGAATTAAGTTGTGGAAGACTGGAATTTTTTACGAGGGGAAATATATATTTAGGAAATGCAATAGTGTTTGTATGGGTTACCAACTTTACTGATGAAATTCTTGCCGAGTTTTTTATATAATGATGTTAAATTGGGTAACATGTCTAAATTAAGTACGGCTGGACTGTATTTGATGATATTATAGGAGACACATGAACTCATAACTAAATACGTGACTGTACTTTCTATTAAGATTATAGTTTACATTGTATAATCAGTTGAATGTAATTAGTAATGAACAGAAAACAAATTCTAATTTTCCAGTGAACTAAATGTTTGGTCTTTACTAAATCATGTTGAAATTTTGTAGTTTATTAGTAAATTGCTTATGTTGTCATTGCGGGTACCAAAACAAATATTTTTTACCTGAAGCACGTGCAATTTTGATAAACGTATCTTGAGTATTGATATGAAGTTCACAGTCTAATTGACTAACATCATTAATAATTCAGTTTACATTTCACAGTCACTTGTATTGTATGGAAATTACTGTCAAGTAACGCAAGTACATTTTCGACTCTTTTATCTACTAAATGCGGGTTCATTATAAACAATTACATACAAACTTGAAGATAATGAAGAATAAACAAAAATTAAATGTGTATATGAATCTGTTAACTCGTGCGTAAGATAATTGTGCGCAAAACGTTCTTTTGTATTTACTTTTAATCATGGAAATTCAATTCAGTATTGATTAACTGGGGCGAAATCATTTCCATACTTCCATTTTTTCATTAAGGTATAGAATATAATTAGGTCTGGTATATTAAAGTACTTTGATAAATGTTAATTATGTGATAATTCATGTAATTTCCGACTGTCAATCATTTGAATTTCATGTAAGCATCAGTTAGATGAGTTGCTTATTAACTCACAGATAATCAAATTGGCACTGTCCTTGTAGTTTAATGTTAATCACAATGGTTAAAAAAGGACTTAGTGTTTAAATGTCAATTAAATGTATGGTAAATGGTAGCATTATCGTGTCTAATCGATATCTACAGTTATTATCCACAAAGGTTAGTTACGAAAACAAAAAAGTTAATGTGATGTAATAGCGTGTATGTAGAAATGATAATGTTGCAATAACGTTTTATTATGTTCTTCAGAAGAAAGTAGTTAAGAAACTATTTGATTGTTAATCATCATTTCTTTAAAATCCAAAATAAAAATCGCGTACTATAACTGAATGATATTTCTCACGAAAATACTAAAATATTATACTCATAGTAATTGACCAAATTGGATAGTTTCACCCATAGAGATGTTTAATACATAGACAAAGTCTGTTTAGCGAAAAAATCGGCTGTTTCAGGCTATTCCTTCGTACATGTGTTTAATAGAATAGAACTTGTCGGTTATCATTATAAATACATTAATTTGAGTAGTTCTCACAATGCCCATCACAGATCAAAAATCAATTTAGAAATTCATTTGATTTTGATATGCAGTATAACATTGGGCCAACAAGATTAAGTGAAGTCACGGACATATATAAAGGTATTTACATTCATTATGACTTTGACCTTAAACGCAGTTGTATTAAGTGCATAACGGATCAATGTCAATTTTGTTGATCCATACTTTTGGGATAAACAATTGCTAAAACAAATTCGCCATATGAATTCATGTGTGTGCCACACGAAAAACATTTTTCCATACATTACACAATAAAAAAAGTAATGTCTATATTTCACTCAATTACCAGTACCACTACGAATCAAATGGAAAACCCAAAAATCACTTTTACGGATTAAATGCAATATACATATCCTTAATCCTTCAGTAATTGAATTGCTATGATATGATAACTTCGCAGATATAGTATTTAGTATGATGATAACCTTATTGATATGCGTATATATTATGCAGATTTGCATTACGTAGAAAGAAATGCAGACTCTAAACATTTAAATAAGGGACTGTTTATTTGGACATTTTTAGAATTGTATTGTAAATACATGTAACTTAGCCAATCTTTCTCTGAAGTCAGAGAATATCACAGAATACTTTTGGACAGGGGATTAAAAGACACTGAGAGATGAAGAGAGTAACTGCTTATGCGGTGTTGGACCGAATCCAGGCGGAGAAGTAAGCAACTTCGGTGTAGACTCCAGGCTAGAATAGAAAAGGAAATAAATATTGAAAACCACTTTATACCAAGTTCCGAGAGGAGAAAATGCATTAAATGTATTCCACGTACGTAATTAGGGCGGGCACATCCTTGACCCCATGAAGTAACTCCAGCCAAGTTGTTTCCAGAGTAGAGTGGGCCACCGCTGTCTCCTTGGCAAGCGTCTTTGCCGCTGGTTCCAGCACAGATCATACCGTTGAGGATAGCATTCTGTCCGTATGAGGCACGGCAAGATGCAATGGTGACCATTGGGACGGTGACCTTCATGAGGATGCTTGGGATGGAACCTCCTTCAGTCAAAGTTCCCCATCCGGCAGCAACGACCTGTAAAATCAAAATTCACCGTCAGAACTTCCCAGGGAATTATTTCTCGGAAAAAAGTTGCGAATACTTACGTTGGAAGCGGGTGTGAATCCACTGGCGGGGATGGTGGTGGCGGCAACATATTGGTTCATGGTGAAAGCAGAGGCGACTCTCCAGACAGCAATATCGTTGGCCAAAGTGTTTCTGTGAAATTCAACCCGGATTATTAATTCATTTCTCAAACTCTTTCTATTCCCGTCTAGGCATTCACTTACGTGTTGTAGTTGGGGTGACGGATGATTTGGGAAACGGTTTTGCGTTGTTCAGATCCTTCGTTGGAGTTCAAGTTGTGTTCTCCAGCGACAACGGTGTATCCAGCAACACTAGCAGTAGAGCAATGGGCCTGATCATATAAAATATAATTAGAATCTTTTACAAAATCGTTTTTGAAATCTTTTCCTGGAGAAATATTAAATTCTTACAGCGGTGACAATCCAATTGGCGTTGACAATAACTCCTCCGCAGTATTGACCACCGTTGCGTTGGATCTGGACGATGGAGGGGAACTCTCCGCGGGTGGCCTGGGTTCCTCCAACGATCCTGTTTGGGTATTGTTTCAAGGTGGGGAAAGCTGTGCAAATTATCAAAAATTTAGAATAGATATTTTTGAGTGTACGTTTACAGAGTTAATTTGTTAGAATTTATTTTACCCGAAATGGCGGCTACTCCCAAAAGTACCAGAAAAACAGCCTTCATTTTGTTTTTTGTGATTTCTTCAGTTAAAGAAAGGAAAAGAGCAACTGATCCATTTCAAAAATGTTTTCATTATTTATACTTTTTGGAATGGCAATGGCAGGCTTATCCTTAACCATGCTCTTTGTTCCCTCCATCCATCATTTTCTGTCCGAGGATTCACACTTCCTGATAAGGAAATGTAACATCAAAATTTCCCATTGATAAGCAACTACCGTGTACAAGTACTTACTAAAGGTAAAGTGCACATGGACCAATGTCAATTATTATGCTCAATGTTCATAAAGTTGAACTGATTAAATTAAACTGCGATTCTGATAAGTTGTAAGTGGATCCGACTAAAACAAATACACATGCACAAAACATGCGTGCGTGTTCATTTTTGTGCTGCATTTGCATTGCTACATTGAATGATCGACGGAGCCCATGGAAATGGATGTCTATAGGTATTAAGTATATCATCAATATATTTGGGCGACATTTTTCTGGAAAAGTTCAGGAAGAATATTTGATAAAACATTATAGAACCTTAATAATCTCATAATCGGGGAAAATCTTTGAATCGGGAAAATTTATTTGTTCGTCCTTTGGTCCTATACTTATCTACTCCTCGACGACTCTAGCTAGGAAGTAAATTGCTGAAGACTGGGATTTATCATCATGGTTCGAAAATAGTAAACTTTTTGCTAGATTATTTTACTATTCTCTAAAAACCGATATTAATTTGTACATATTTAGCTGTCACCTACTACCATGCTCCTAAAATTATTAATATGCAAAATTATTTAAATAATTCATTTCTCAGCGAGCGTGTTTAGTCAATAACCTTCCTGGCGTCATTATGAATGGGGCACTTAAATCATTTTTTCTGAGTCTGGAAGAAAATGTTTATTTCATATAAATGATAAATAACAGTGTAGAGAGTAAATGTGCAGTAATTTGCTAAAAATGCTTTAAGAAATTAAATATATATATACAAAAGTAGTTCCTTTTATATGATCACCCAATAATAAAAATCCAAAGTATGTATCTGGTGTGGGTAGAATCATAAATAATTGTTAACAGCATCAGTATATCAAAGGTTACTAACATTATATATAAGGAAGATTTCTGACTACTCTCTAAAGTACAAAAATATGGTAGATCACAATTTACAGTTTATAAATCTTCCACACTCCATTTGTATGATTCCTCCTGTAAGGCTTTTCTCGAATTGATTCTTCCAAACCATTGCTTCTCATATCCATTTGAACGGTCGACTCCATCCCACCGATAGCCTGGAGGTATATGAAAACGATTCGGAGGAGGTGGTGGTCCATTATACATTGGTTTGTCTAGTAATAAAAGATATTTATAAAAAAACAGAAATAAAGGATTGTAAATCTTAAATAATATTGAAATAGCTAATTCCAACTTACTGTTAGCCTTTCCTTTCTTTTTAGTCATAAACTTTAGCATTGGATCTCCGTCTCTGTCAAGACTCCTCAGATGATCATCTAAGTCTTGGTCGTCCTTACTTCTTGCCATTGGCTTAGCCATTTCATGTAGAGCAGAGTCAACCCGGGCAGCTTGATCTTCTACTTGCTTGAGACTGTAAAATACAATTAAAGCAAGATTAATATAAATTACAATTATTACTTTTCTACCAAATAAACATTGCTTTTGGTATGAAAACTGAATTCATAATTCGTTACTCACCCTTTTCCCCATTTGTCATACTGCTTCTTCCTTTCTGCAGCAAATTGTTGTTCCTCCAGTTTTCGAGCTGATTCTTCCGCTAAAGCTCGTTCTTTAGCTGCACCAACACGAGTTTTGGCATTACGACCAGTGATCGAGTCATCCAGCTGTGAAATTTATTTTATTTACGTCATATAATAACTTAATAACAACTTTAACGACAACAACCACAAAGCCAAGATTAAAATTATCATTTTAAATTGTGAAAAATCATTAATAAGTTCACCGTGTCAAACATTTCGTCTTCCTTCTTTCTCAATTCATCCATTTCCTTTTTCAATGCATGTCCACGTTGAAGTCCTGCCTTTTTCCCCGCAAGAGTTTTGGCAAAATTGTCATTTGGCTCACTGTCTAAAATTTCTGGGGCAGTTCTTCGTCTTTTCGATCCTTCATGATGACGTCTTCGCGGTGGAGATAAATCTTTGCTACTGTTACCTTGTAATTGTTGTGGCGAACGATCCCTCCGATCATTAGACGGATTTTTTCGTCGAGGTGGTGATAAATCGCGGTCTTCTTCAACATTTCTGTACCTGGAAGTTCCTGAATTTCGATCCGATTGTTGTTGAGACGCGCGGGAATTTGATCGTCCCATATCTCGTCTAGGTAAATCAGAGTCGGGTCTTGTTCTTCTAGGAGGAGACATATCTCCATCGGAATCATGACGTTTTCTTCTTGGAGGTGACATGTGGCCTGAGTCTTCCGATTCCTGTCCTTTCCTTCGGGGATTGAAAGCGTCTGAATCATTGCGCTTTCCTCGGGGAGGTGATTCATCGGAGTCGTGTCGTCGTCTTCGAGGAGAATCGAGTCTTTTTCTCCGAGGAGGAGAAGCATCGTGCCGTTGTTTTCGGGGAGGAGAAGCATTAGCTTCCGAATCATGTCGCTTTTTTCGGGGAGGAGAAGCGTCCGAATCATGTCGCTTTCTTCTGGGAGGGGAAGCGTCCGAATCATGTCGCTTTCTTCGGGGAGGAGAAGCGTCCGAATCGTTTCGATTTCTTCGGGGAGGAGAAGCGTCCGAATCATGTCGCTTTCTTCGGGGAGGAGAAGCGTCTGAATCGTGTCGCTTTCTTCGGGGAGGAGAAGCGTCTGAATCGTGTCGCCTTCGTTGAGGAGGGGAGGCTTGTCGATTTCTTCTGGGAGGGGAAGTGTCTGGATCAAAATGTTGCCTTTGTATTTCCACTAGACTATTTTCTCCGTGTGGCTGAGGAGATACATTATCACTATTAGATGTCAAAGTTTTCCATTTATTTTCTTTGCTAAAGTTTTCCAATGCTTTGACTTCCTCTGGTCTCTCGTCAACCACAGCGGCAATTTGTGGTAGTTCATCAGCTTCTCTTCCGTCAGAATCAGAATCACCTTCAGGTTTTATGCCAAAATCATCTTCATCCACTATTCTTAACCTGCAATTTTAAATGTCTAAAATTAGTTACCCCAACGCAAATCAATGCCGCAGATCTGGTAGAAATACGACTTACCCAGTTCCCTTAAATTTTTTTGAAGCTCCCTTTTCCTTTTTTCTTAATTTCTTAGGCTTATTTAACTTTAGGGCCAACATCTTGCTATCGATCTCTGATGGTTGATACTTTGATACTGTTCCTCCAAATGAAATCTTTCGATAAATTGCCAATTTCAGATGAGAACTTACTGGTTTTACATTCCTGAAAGTCACGTTTCCATTCCAGTAAAAAAACGTAATTCTGTGTTCAATTCAACCAGCTAATCTATTTAATTAACAATTTTAAATAAGACAAATTTTTTATCACTCTCATTCAACATTAAATCTTTAGGAATGTTATTAAAAATTATAAACAATAATCAATAATAAATTAAAATTCAAAAAGCAACTCACCTTTGTCCAACTGTTTGTGATACAAAAATAAAAGAATAGTAAATAACTGAATAATTGACGGAATAATGGAAACTTAAGGATTTCCAATTTTGATTTTTGTGGACTTCACAGGACAAATCTAAACGAAGTCGGTACAAATATGAGTGCATTTGCCGCTGTTGAGATACATTTCCGATGTTTCTGTGTATAGTACCAGTACTTGTTCCAACTTCCACCGTTCCAAGTTCCACTTCCACAATTACAAGATATCATTTTTGGAATATATCGAATTAAATCGGATGAAACATGGAATCATGGAACTCGGAGGAACTTGTAGGAAAACCATACACAAATTATTTTTCAACGTAATCGTTGACTTGCTTTCAAAGAAAACGATTTTTTTATGGTCTTCCTTCAGCCTTTGTGTATTTAAAAACTTAACAATTCATTAATAATACATAGATAAATGGTTTAAAGATGGATAGAGTTTTTGCATCTCAGTTGTCCGTTTTAATTCAGCATACATTTGATGGTCCTTCCTGGCAACTCATCTTTTCTCTATTCCCAATTTCAATTTTATTTACTCATAATACCGACAGATTCTTCGTTTGGTAGAAAACTGTAATGGATTTCTATGTCCTTATATGGTAGCTAGTAGCTGTTCTCTCAGCCGGACCAGGATGTTATCACCAATCGTAAAAGGAGTCTTTACTTCATTGATAATCATATAATGTTGCGATTTGCGATTAGATTCGGAATCAAATTTCTCTATGGATAACAAGCGAAACAATTAATTGCTCCACCTGACAAGCGAATATTTTCAAACTTTCAAGAATAACTCATTTACAGCAATTACAAACTGTTGATGGAGAGTAAACTTGATGGGAATTTTCACTGACGTTTTCGAAAAGCACAAAATGTTGGAAAAGATGAACTTAAGTGAATGATTGGGAAAAAGAAAATCCGTATGAAAATGAAGTGTCTCCTAGTAGGCAATGTATGGCGACCATTGACCCGACATACACACACGATACCGAAGTCCTATACGTATTTGATGATCACCATTTTGAAGAAATTTCGAAAGGATACTCGAAAAGGGATTTTGAACTAATGTCAAGTAACAAAATGAATTCGTAGGATATCTGCCATATATCCTACGCAAAACGGTTAGATGAAAACCTGCCCGGACCGGAGGAATCAACTTACAGATGACAATCCACACGATTTTCATTCTCTGTGCGTATCTCCAGTTTATGGCTCTTTTCTCTCAGTTTGCGTGGAACTCTTTTGGGACAAAATCTTTTCTTTGCTGACATCCCTGACCGCCGTGACCTCTATTTTTGAGAAATTAATAAACACATTAAAACCGATAGAGTTTATGCATGTGGCATGTTGTGTTAGGTGTTTATATTTAAGCTCATGTTGCAGAGACTCCGTCCTATTTTGGCAAAAGAGGAAACCAAAATTAGTTGTTAAAGAAAAAAAAATCTTTTTCAGAGCTCATTTTAATAATAATTTAATTTAAGCCAAAATATAACATTAATAATTAGCAAAGCTTTTAGCCTTAAAATGCATTAAACTTTTCCTCAAATTAGAAAATACAGTATTTAAATTCATTTTTTTCTAATTATAAGCTATCTTTCATTCCTCGGGCAAAATAAAGGCGACCTCAATCAATGGAGAATGGATAAGTATTTTTTACTTCACAATTAAATTAGGTAGGTATTTAGTGTTATGGTGTTATTGCTTTTGGTATTTCCCATTTCACACGGATTATTAATGATAAGAGGTTAATGAAGTTTAATCTTCAATTCTAATCCTGTTAATATGATGGATTTTCCACTCACGCAACGATTGTCATAATGTGCAAACATACGAGATGATTTGCTTGCATAATGGACAGACCCGTGACGTGACGGATGTGTAACATCTGTACTACGGATTTATTAAAAAATAATTGTTGCTCATACATTTAAATTTCACATTAATTTTTGAAATAATATTAAAAATAATAAAACAAAAGTTAGCACATCTGTAAAATACTTATTGATATTGGGCAAGAATTCATTTCATAATAATTAATACGATAACTACAAAAATCTTGGATCTTGACTCTTGACTAATAAAATAAATAATCAGTTTGTCTTTTAGACATCGAAACGAAAGACATTCTTTTATGTTCCCTAATTTATATGAATGAATGGAGAGATTGATGGCGAGCGTATTATAACAGGAGGTTCGAAATAAATTCAATTAGGTTAACATTTATTTCATGCAATGAAAATCTGTAGTAGTAATAATAAAACTAAATTAAAACAAAATACTAAGTAAAAACATTTTAGTAAAGATTTATTAATAAATTAATAGCGCTGCAATCACAATAACAAATAATGCTTAGAATTTACAGATGTTCAAGTAACAAAATAATCTTTATTAGCTTCTGGCATTTTTCTTTTTTATAGGTTGCTTTCCTATACTATTGTAAAACATGTACATTTCCAGAATGAATACCGTATCGTCAATTTGATAAACCCCTTTGGCCAACTTGTCAGTTTGACCTTGAACTTTGGACAGAACAGCCCTTTCTGGTGGAGTAATCATTTCTTCCACCTGAATAAATTCAAAAAATAAATAATTATTTCTCAAAAGCCACATTCACATAACCTATAAGGATACTAAGGAAAGACTTGTGGGACTTTGTATTAAAATACAGAATACTTACCTCCTGAGTCTGTTCCTCTGTACAATTTTGACTGCTCATATTTTCTAATATTCGATTTATTCTTTCCTCTTTGATTAGAAGCCTTGAATGCTTTTCTTTCTCACTACTGCTTCTCAGTTTAGAGTTAATTATTGCTTTGTAGCAGTTTTCCATCAAGGAGTATACCACCTGAAATATCGTAAATATTTTATATGAACTTCATTTTATATTATAAATATACATTATATATTTTATATATATTTAAATTTTGAAAGTTAAAAAATATTCTACAAAATCAAAAATAGTAATAACAAATCAATTAATTACAAATGAACAGGAAATAAAGTATAAAAACGACTTACATGATTAATGTCGATATAAAATAGATATATGATTTTGTTGGTGGCAGCTGAAACGGCATAACTTTTGCGAACTTCTTTCATAACAATGAAGTTGTTTTCAACTAAGGTGTAAGTAATGTGCTTGGCTTCTTTGGCAGGAATCATTCCGAGTTCATGGATGCTATCTTGCTCTATATATTTTTTAGTTTTAATCAGTCGAAATATTCTGGCTGCTTCGTAGCCATGTCTCTCAGTAATTAAACGTTCAACGGTCTGCCACATTAGTTGAGTAAATGCGATCTTCATACTTAGAGAATATACTCCCCCGTGCAAATCTGAAGTTTTGTAGATAATTTCCATTGGATCATCCTCTAAAATGTTAAAAAACGAAAAACAAATGTTTAAATAATAAATACAGAATTGACAGAAAAAATAATTATTGTTTGTCTTACCAACAATTTGCAAGTGTTCAAAAATATTTTTCACAGTTAAATTTCCGCCATCTTTTTTGTTGAGAGTGTCTTTAATCTCATGTACACTGACTTGAGAAGTCATTTCACACCAAGGTTCGTTCTTCAGCCCTTTTTCCAATATAACATCAAATATTCGATGATCAACAAACGGCTTGAACTTCAAACTCATAGCAGATACGATAACGCTATTGCGAATGATTTCTTTAAACGTAAGAACATTAACTCTCCAATACACATCTCCGTCAGGTTCTTCATTTAATTCGGGATTACTACTCAGCACTTTTGAACACAGCGAATTCAAATCAACCGGAGCAACAATAAAGTCAGAGGATTTTTGCGTATTATCTAATCCGTTAGGATCGATTTCTGTCCTAATTCCACGACTCACTAATCGTTTGTCAGCTAGTACTCGAAATGAATCTAGTAAGCACTTTAATCGACCATACAAAACCGACACTTCAGTTGTACCAGCTCCAGAACTTTTAATATGCTGTTGACCGAATACGTACAATAGTTTTGAAAGTGTGACTTCTCCAGCGAAAAACATTTCTTGAATTATATCACGACAATCACTTCCAAGGCCAAGCTGATTGTCCACTAGAGCAATGTATCTGTATGGAAAACAATATTTTAAATATTTGAATTACAATAATTATGCAATTTAGTATCTTTTTTGATTACTTTGGTTGGAATGTTTGGCGTTTGGATATCTGAGATGCTACAACATACATACATACATAGAAATATTTTTCGGTGCTAACATTTTTTAAGAGTTACAAGTTAGAATAGTATTTCGGCATTTCGGTGCCAAAAGTTTTCAAGATTAAGATGAAGTTTTATATAATTTTTGTTGTGTTGATTTGCTGCTTTTGCAGGCACCGCACCCGTACATAACATCTCAGATTCAAACTCCAATCCTTTTAGCCTTTTCTACCATATACCATATACCCTAAAAATATTATGACTTTCACACAATTTTAATTCATTACCTGGAATATCGAATAAAAACGTAAATTCTATTCGCATGGATTTTATAAACGGGTTCTGTTTCCTCTTCCGGGGTACTGTGAGTTACTAAGTCATGCTGCAGCAAAGTTTTCAAAGCTTTTTGAACCTATTAAAATTAAAGGGAACATAAAAACATTGGATTGAGGCGAAATAAATATTTGATATTGGATTAATTGGATGTGAAAGAGAAAGAGGTACTTACTTTTGCTACCGGTAATTTCCCCAAATAAACAATCCCTGCCAAAGTCAAAGCACCCTTCTGAATCAAAAGATGTCCGATGGATTTTACTGTTTGTCCAAAATTTTCTTCGAGGATGATAGAACATAATTTCGTAAAAGTAATCGACATTTTGAATAAAATTGTAGTATATCCAAATCCAACTGGAGAACAGACAGATGATAGGAAAATAGGAATACTTCCGTGAGACTGACTGAAGGACAGCAGGCCGGGGCCGGAGTAAATCTAAGATTCATGGATTTGAATTCCGTGACTCGTATTAGGAACACAAAGCCCGTGCAGAATGTAGTCACAGTTGGATTTATGCAACAAAGAGCGATTTTCATGAAAAATGTGATTAAAAATATCTTTTGAAATATTGGAAGAATCGTGTTGTGAATGTTGTGATTACTTTTATGATCGTGACGTGAGTGTCAATATGTCAATAGATATGCAAAATAATCAAATAGAAGAATGAATACAATATTATTGGGCATTAATGGCCTTGCCCTAATGGTTCTATTTTCATTAAATAATATACATCTGACACAGTTCAATTCTTCGAAAGTCGTTTGTTCGAATTCGAATGGTGGTTTTAGAGTAAAATTAGATATAATACATTTTGATAGAATACAAAAGCAAATGTTCGAATACCGAATGCACATTGATAGAATGGCAAAGCAAATGTGTTCAAATACCGATTGCAATTTAGTAGAATGGAAACTAGGTTTGATGTGAATGATTGATGTTTTTGAGTGTAGACTCAGGTCAGTACAAATATTATCCATCTCAGATAACATATTGTGAAATTGTGAACATAAGTGAATCTGTTGAAATGGAACTTTTAGGCATGAAGTTTGTCAAATATTCCAAATAGGAAAAGGCAACTTATACTATCAGGCTACTTAGATAATTTTGACAAAGAAGTGAGGACGGCTTTGAAAATGAGAATTGAACTTGTATAGGGGACGTAAGACGTTGAAGTTGAAGCGGGTAATATCCGAAATCCGTGATAACCATTTTGCCTGTCTTCATGCATGAAGCGTTCCTCCGGTAATGTTTTACCAAATGTGGTTGACCTTCGCTGCAATGTGTTGAGTTAATATTGTGCTAATTCTAACATACTAAGTAGTGCTAAGTAAACACGGTCAGATGTTGCAAATCTATAAGCTACATAGTTCTTCGGCGAGCTAATTAATATAAGAAAAGTGTGCAACAAAAATACGAAAAGTATTTATTTTAAATATAAAAAGGCTTACCTTTCAAAAAATAGACGTTTGTTTTATGTATAAAATATAAAATAGTTTATTGATTTCGTAAATACAAATTATTTTATTGTTCGTGAACAAAGAACTCTTCTCTGTGGTGCTTTTAAAATACAACTTAATTGAAATGGGAAGAAGTTTTTGTATCTGAATGAAAGTACCCTTCCCCTAATATTTATTTAAATGCTCACAAGCAGCAAGATGCATTGATTTTATTTTAACTTAATTCATTTTATTTCTCTTCCCTCCTTTAACAAAATATGCTTTGTGGAAAAAATGGGCAAAGAGAATAAAATAAGAGGCATACATTCCAAGACTCAATTGAAGATTTTCAAAGGAAACATGACAATCGACATTTTTCATTTTCATTCTGTAGGCATAAGCATTGGCTGTAACTCCGATGACCATTTGACTCAGTTGCATTGCTGTAATGGACATGGCTATCGGTTTAGGAACCCAGAACTTCATGGCCCGGAGTCCATAGTAAGTGTACATTATCGAATGGATGGCGTAGTTGACGACGATGAACCAACGGGCTGGAGAGATTTGGGCCGCATAAGAATACCAGCAGAACACAAGAACTGTCATGTGGTGATACCTGAAAACCAAAAATATTTTAGAATTAAATCCACAGGGAATCTGAATCTCAGGACTATCAAATTGTTGAATAACATTTGTTGAAATTTTTATTTCCAGGATTTACACAAAAATTATTACTATTATCATCACTGATTAATTACGGATTATCATGGTTAATATGAGGGGCAGGTCATCTATAGAAGTTCATTTTTACACCTAGCAAGGTTACAATCGCCATGTTCTCCTATACTTAATGTCTGTGCTGACATGTACTAATGCCTGTATGTAAATCCCAATTTAATTCTACTAACTATGGCCAGGGACAGGGATATTTTTAAATTGCTAATACATTTTTAGTTTCACCTTTGCTTTTGCTATATTTAGAAGACAAGAATGTCAATTGGTTAATGGATGGCTAGATATTATATTCAACTCCGCACTAAAGAAAATGCATGCAAAACACTCCATCACGTAAATTTGTAGAATCAAGTCGAATTAAATAAGTGGTAATTTTGTCAAGGGAAGTTATTAAAGCTCATCAAGTATCTATACATAGCAAGCACAAGAACAGCTCCAGTGTCTATGCTATATGCTATGCTTTATTGTCGCGGACAACATGTAAAAAGCTGTCTTAATTCAACCTATTAGAATGTTTCTGTTAAGCTATTTAATTCGAAGGATTACAAATATTATCTTCTCAATGTCCACTAAATGTCAATTATAGGTGTACCCATTTGTGATATTTGAGAAATGTCGAGTAAAATAGGAAATTCGCCATGTAAAATGAGAAATTTCCCTTTAAAATAGAAAATTCGCAATTTTAAATGAGAAATTGCATTTTGAAGTATGAAATTGAAATTCACCATGTAAAATGAGGATATGCTAACAACATTTGCAAATAATTTGTAATTAACAGGATCCACTTTGATCAATACTCTGTGAGAGTGGAATGCATAAAGCAAATACTTATGAATCAGTAAAAATGTTAAGCCAACAAAATTCAGCCTAAAACTTATATAAATAGAAAGTAAAGCTTTTAGGCATACCAATGAAGAAAAATGAGATGCCTCTTCCTGAGAATGATAAATGCCGTGTCACCAAGTTCCATCACTTTTGATAAAGTAAACAGCCAGCCCCAAAATAATGATTCATCGCTGACCTCGTTGCTGAAAGGTAATAAACAAGTATGATTTAATAAGGGTTATCAAACTCCTTTCAAAAGAGTACGACAAGAAGTACAAATCTTAGTTGCGTAAGACCGTTAATGTCATAAAAGCTTAACTATTAATCTCTATATAATAAAAATATAATTTTGTGCACATGTTTGTATGTAAGTATGTATGTATGCGGTGGAATAACTCCCATAAATTCGCAATGCGTATAAGCGCGCTTTCAAAAAATAAACTTTACTCTGGGTTAATATCTTTCGAAATTAAACCAAATAATATTGGTGCCTAAACCTTTTGAAATTCTTAACTGCACTGGGGGCCTAGTATTATTATAATTTACTGCACAAGTTCACACTATACATAGCAGGGATGGTGTACTTTGAAGTTTGGTAATTGTCATTACAAATCACATTTAGAATTTAAAACTCCATTACGTAATTTCGAAAATATCGAAAAGTAATTTGTGTATTTTGTGTAATAATTGCTTCTGCTTCAAGATTTGGATAAATTAAAATGTATGCATGCATGAGAAAGTAGGTAATTGATAATTTCTGAAATTCAAGAATGGCCAATTTCTTAAATTGCAAGAAATATTGATAATTTCTAAAATTAAGGAATTTTTAATTTATTACCAATTAGGGAATAAAAAGTATTTTTTTCTAAAATTAAT